>OZJO01027896.1:0-43957 GCA_900406225.1 Acrobeloides nanus | reverse complement strand
AATAACTAGAATTTGTTGATTGCGGAGTTGTATTGTAATGACGTTGATGATAACCGTTTTGACTCATAATGTTAAGCTTTTTTTCTAAATTTCAATTATTTATACAGGGAAAAATAACGACTCTATTCTAGTTTAATAGTCCAATCAACTTTTATAAGTCCGATCAACATTTATGAGTCCGATCAACATTTATGAGTCCAAACCTAGTTTTATTAGTCCAATGATATATTTGCATAATTTCAACCAAAATGATCTTTAAAAAAAATTTGGCCTTAGGCCTAAGGTTTAGCCTAAGTCTAGGCTTAGCCTAAGCCTAGGCTTAACCTAAGCCTTAGGCCTAAGCTAGCCTAAGGTTTAGCCTAAGCCTAGGCTTAACCTTAGTCTTAGGCCTAAGCTTAACATAGCCTTAGGCCTAGGTTTAGCCTAAGCCTTAGGCCTAGACTTAGCCTAAGCCTAGGCTTAACCTAATCTTTAGGCCTAAGCTAGCCTAAGCCTAGGCTTAACCTAAGTTTTAGGCCTAGACTTAGCCTAAGTCTAGGCTTAACCTAAGCCTTAGGCTAAGCCTAAACCAAAGCCTTTTTTCAGCTTGGGGGGGGGGATAAAAAAATTTGATTGGACTCAACTGTTGATCGGACTCATAAAAATAGGTTTGGACTCATAAACTGTTGATCGGACTCATAAGTTTTTGATCGGACTCATAAAAGTTGATTTGACTCATAAACTAGAATAGAGCCGTTTTCTCGATGAAAACGGTCTAGGACCGCTTGGTTTCGGTGAAAAATTTTTGTGGCAGACCTTGCGATTCCCTTGTTAGCCACGAGAGGATGTTTGCAAAATCCAACACATGTTGCTAGAGAGATTCAACTTAGCACTACATTTTGTTACGTGTTTCACGAGAGTATGGCCAATTGATCTATCTCCTTATTAGCTACGCTCGATTTTTTATCAAAAATATAAAAATGAATTCGTCATTTGTTGGGAGCTACTGCACTTTAAAGGGGGACAGACACTTTGATCCGTATCTCAGAAAAAATCCATTTTTTTACGAAAACACGTTTTTAGGGGCAGTTTTATGCGCTGAATTGATTGCGCGCATTTCGAAGCATGAAAGTGAGTCCCAAACCCTGATTTAGGGTAGGCCTTGTGAGTAATAAAGCGAAAATTGGAATTTTTGAAAAATTCTTCAAAATTTATTACAACTGTCATTCGAAAGCAAAAGGTGACCAAAGGGTGAAATATAAAAAAGGACCTATTGCCGAAGAATGGAAGTTAAAAATTGTGAATGATACACTATCCCGAAAAGTTCAAATTGGTCCTACACCACGTATAACTGCTGTCGACTGTCGACGATGAAGCTATCGATTTGATTGTCGATCAACTTGAAAATTACTTACAATTTGATAGCGATGATGATGAAATTGAAGAGAACGAAGATGATGATGTTCCTTGTGAATAAATTTGACATATAATTATTTATCAAGAATTTATATACTTGTCATGTCTGTAATAAATTCAGAGTTTGGGACTCACTTTTATGCTTCGAAAATGCGCGCAATCGATTCGGCGCATAAAACTACCCAAAAATTTACAAATTTTTAAGAATTTTTCAAAAATTCCAATTTTCGCTTTATTACAAGTAGTGTTGTGCAGTTGTAAATTTACAAAAGTAAATTTACATAATTTATGTAAATTTACATGTAAATTTACGTAAATTGCATAACACTACTCACAAGGCCTACCCTGAATCAGGGTTTGAGAATCATTTTCATGCTTCGAAAATGCGCGCAATCGATTCAGCGCATAAAACTACCCCTAAAAATGTGTTTTCGTAAAAAAATCGAACATTTAAAAAAAATCGATTTCTTCTCTATTACAGGATGGACAAAAAAAAGGATTCAGAATCTTGTCCGGAAATGCCCTATATAGTCTTTTTGAGAATCTGAAATTTGAAATTTGAGAATGTGACAGATAACCGTTAAAAGTTCTCCGATCACTTTGAATTTTTTCACAGACAACACAAAACTGTACAAAAATGACCATTCTAGAGGTTTTTATATGCGAGAAATCGATTGCGCGCATTATCGAACCATGAAAATACTTACCTGACCCTGAATCAGGGAAAAAACTTCGTTTTAACACTCTGCCCAATTAAAAAATCTAATTGAATTTTGTCGGAAAAGCATTTTTCTAGGGTAATTTTATGCGAGGAATTGATTGGAAGCATTTTCAAGCCCTGAAAATCTTAGGAAGGGTGGTTATCATTAATTTAAATAAGGATCTTTAAATAACGTTACACATGTAAATTAGTTCCAAAATACAAAGTAGAATTAGATGATTTTGTTTCAAAAAATCCGATATAATGTTAAACTATAGACGAATGTTAATTACTAGTTATTATCAGAATAAAAATTTTATCAATACAAAAAATGACGAATTCACTTTGGACGACTTCCAATTTTATTACACAAAAAATGGAGCTACTGCACTTTAAGGTAAATCACTTACAGGATCAAGTCGAAGTTAGAAAAATGCCAGAATTTTAGATTTTTTCGTCAAAAGTGATGTTCTACAAAGTTGTTCGCCGTGATCTCAGGAATTCAAAGAGCTATCTCTCTCTCAGCCCGACCGGATTGTAAATTCAGGTTTTGGCGGGAATTCAAAAAATTTTTAAATTTAAAATCGCAACTAAAAAATCGCCAACTTCAAATGCGATTATCTCGACAACTATAACGATTCATAATTTACTGTAAAAACAAAAAATGCTCCATTTTTCATGAATTTTCCGAATATATATAAATTATGGCAAATTTCGCTAATCTAAAGAATTTTCAATTTTTGATTTTCTTCAGGAGTTGGTGTTCAAAGGCTCGGATGAACCCCGACGCACTGAAATTTTGAAATTTTTTTGGTGCAATTTTGCCAGGCTCATCAAGCGCTGCGATTATACACTAAATCTAAAAAAGTATTGCAAATAAATTGTTGACATAGACTAATTTTTCTAAAAAATTAGTGCTTTTCCGAAATATAGGAATACAGCTTCGAAGGAGCACAGAAAATTCACGTTAAATTCGCCGACCACGGAAAGTGCATAGAAACGTAGCGCGTGTGTAGCCCTAAAAAATATAAAAGATTTCAAGTCAAAATGATTTATCCTTGAAAAGATAGAATTTTTTCAAGTCTGGCTTACTTGAAAAACCAAAAAATCCTGGTCTTCAACTTGGTACTGGGTCAATCTCCAACCAGTGAACGAATCTAATGTGACCCCAAAAACAAAAGTTGCTCAATACTTTACGAACTATAATGTTATGCAAACAAAAATTAAAAATTTGACCAAAAAAAGTTTGTCGGTCCTGAAGCTCGATTCTTTCAGAGCCGATGCTTTAAGTTGTTCGCCGTGATCTCATGAATTCAACGAGCTATCTCTCTCTCAGCCCAACCGGATTGTAAACTGACGTGATATGGCCTTAAAACGAAAAAATACAGGAAAAACACATTTAAGACCATATCTCGGTCAATTTACAATCCCGTCGGGCTGAGAGAGAGATAGCTCGTTGAATTCCTGAGATCACGGCGAACACCTTTGTAGAACATCACTTTTAACGAAAAAAATCTGAAATTCTGGCATTTTTCTAACTTCGACTTGCGATCCTGTAAGTGATTTACCTTAAAGTGCAGTAGCTCCATTTTTTGTGTAATAAAATTGGAAGTCGTTCAAAGTAAATTCGTCCTTTTTTGTATTGATAAAATTTTATATTCTGATAATAACTAGAGTTAACATTCATCTATAGTTTATAATTTTTTGAAACAAAATCAGCTAATTCTACTTTGTATTTTGGAACTAATCTACATGTGTAACGTTATCTAAAGATCCCTATTTAAATTAATGATAACCACCAAGAGGTGCTGTCTTACTACAGGGTCGAAATCAGCGACCAGTTGCCCAATGACCTCCATGGTGTTGTGTCAGGTGTTCAAAAATGATCCTTTTAGGGGTTTTTCTATGCGAGAAATCGATTGCGCGCATTATCGAATCATAAAAATGCTTCCCTGATATTGAATCAGGGAAAAAACTTCGTTTTAACACGAAAATCATATTCGAATTTTGATCGGAAAAGTACATTTTCTAGGGTAATTTTATGCGAGGAATTGATTGGAAGCATTTTCAAACTCTGAAAATGTTTTCCTAACCATGATCCAGAGAAAGTTCCTCTTCAAAACAATAACCCTTCCTAAGATTTTCAGGGCTTGAAAATGCTTCCAATCAATTTTTCGCATAAAATTACCCTAGAAAAGTGCTTTTCCGACAAAATTCATATTAGATTTTTTAATTGGGCAGAGTGTTAAAACGAAGTTTTTTCCCTGATTCAGGGTAAGGTAAGAATTTTCATGATTCGATAATGCGCGCAATCGATTTCTCGCATATAAAAACCTCTAGAATGGTCATTTTTGTACAGTTTTGTGTTGTCTGTGAAAAAATTCAAAGTGATCGAGGAACTTTTAACGGTTATCTGTCACATTCTCAAATTTCGGATTCTCAAATTTCAAATTCTCAAATTTCAGATTCTCAAAAAGACTATATAAGGCATTTCCGGCAAGATTCGGTATCCGGATTCTGAATTCGGTTTCTGAATTCAGTTTCGGATTCTAAATCCGGATTCTGAATTCGGATTCTAGATTCTGAATCCGGATTCTGATTCTGAATCCGGATTCTGAATCCGAATACGGATTCAGAACCTTGTCCGGAAATGCCTTATATAGTCTTTTTGAAAATCTGAAATTTTGAGAATTTGAAAGTAAGCCCTTTTAACGCACCCTGTATGTTGAAAATTTTTAGGTGCCTACTTTAAAGAATTTAAAAAAATGGTTCAAGTAGCTATCGTAAGTTTTTAAAACATAATATAAAAATTTGATTAGAAAAAATTTCTAGTCTACTCAAGCTGGTTCCGTCACCCCCCACCCCAAACATGCACCCAAACTTGGGTCTTTCATTTATATTCTCTCGGCTATGGCGGTTATCAGTGGATTTTCATTCGGCTATGACGCGGGTATTATTTCCGAAGCAATTCTTTATGTAGAGAAGAATAGTGGGATGCAGCCGATGAATGATATTTGGAAGGAGCTGATTGTTTCTATCATTCCTGGTAATGACTCATAAAAAACGTTTTAAAAACCCCAAAACAAGGTATTGCTGGAATTGGTGCTCTGGTAGCAGGTACGACGTCGGATATTTTTGGTCGAAAAAAGGTCATCATGGGAGCGAGCATAATTTTTACGATTGGTGGTGCTATTTGTGCAGTAGCTTTCAATAAACCAATTTTGTTTGCTGGAAGAGTTCTACATGGTTTTGCTATAGGTAAATTAATTTTTTTTTCAATCCTTGTAATTTTTTAACATTCGTTTCAATCAACGGTTCGGAGCTAATTCAGCACTTATATACCCCATGTGACTTATATACCCCCATGGAAATTGGCTCAGTGGTAGTGCTTCTGAATTCGAGTACAAAGGTTTCAGGTTCGAATCCCATCTGCTTCGATTTTCCCCAACTTATTGGAGAAAATGAAGAAATTACGTGCCAATGGGTTGATTCTCATGTTGCACCTCGGCTCCCGATCGGAGATTTTGAGGTGTCAAAAACTTTTGAGACTTTCTTTAGTAATAGGGATTTATAGTTCTTTTAAAGTCTTAAATTTCCAAAAGTTTAGGTATTTCATCCACCATCGTCCCAGTTTATAATAGTGAATGTGCTCCGCAGACTATTCGAGGCATGATAGGAACATGGTTTAGTATATTTTTCAATTTCGGTATCTTAGCCGCTAATCTTCTTGCTGGAGCGTTTTCAAATATTGATCCTGAAAGAATAGGATGGAGGTAGGATAAGGAACTAACTATTAAGGCTATAGTGCTGGGTGGAAATATATATTTCGATTTTGTATGTCTACCAATTTTGGGATCGAAATTAGGAGACGTGTCGATTTTCGATTGCGTCGACAGACATTTGCGTCAATTTCAAATTGCGTCAAATTATTTAACACAGAACACAAATTGACACAACGAATAATTTTTACACCTGAATAATAAGAACGTGCCGAATTGTGATAAAACATGTTGAACTTAAAGGTACAGTGCACGTTCGATAAAATTTTGGTTGCAATGTTTTCGTTTCAAGACACAGAAAAATTCAAACTTTTCGAAGAAATTTGTGGAAAATTGATTTTCTTTGTACAATTTCTATTTGTTTTACATTTTATTGTTGTTTTTTCACTGATTTCTTGTTTTTAGTAGGTTTTAAAGAAAAAAAGGAACATTGTGTATATTTTATACAATTTTATGAAAGAAAATAGGCAAAAACAACTTGTTTCTATCGAGTTTACAAATTTTTCTCATTCTTTTAGGAAAGAAAATCGAAAAAATTTTCTTAATTCGATGCCGTTTTCTATATCGGTTTTATGTAGAATTCGTGTTCAATATTCTAATAAATTATGATTGATCTTCTGATTCCGGACCTCTAACACTGTCCTCGATTATCCGACCCCTCGAGAGGGGTCGGATAATCGAGGATTGATAAAGAATTGATAAAGAATTACGATTTTTGTTGAAAAAATAGGAAATTTTGTACAATTTTAGTCCCGCGCGCGAAGCTCCGCGCACGGACCTCGATTTGGCTTGCGCATTAAAATTGACGCAAATGTCGAAAATTGACGCAAATGTCAGATGACGCAAATGTTTGTTGACGCATTCAAAAATTGACGCAAATGTCCAAAAGTGACGCAAACAAAAACTGGCGCAAATGTCAAAAATTGATGCAAATGTTCGTTGACGCATTCCAAAATTGACGCAAACAAAAATTAACGCAAACAAAAATTGACGCAAATGTCAGAGGACGCAAATGTTTGCTGACGCATTCGAAAATTGACGCAAATGTCCAAAAGTGACGCAAAAAAATTGGCGCAAATGTCAAAAATTGACGCAAATGTCTGTTGATGCATTAAAAAATTGACGCAAATGTCAAAAATTGACGCAAATATCAGATGACGCAAATGTTCGTTGACGCATTCCAAAATTGACGCAAACAAAAATTGGCGCAAATATCAGATGACGCAAATATTTGTTGACGCATTCAAAAATTGATGCAAATGTTGGATGACGCAAATAATTCTGACGCAATCGACACGTTTCCGAAATTAATTTCGAGTTTCGAGACAAAAATGACGAAATATTCGAATTTTGGATTTTGATACTTTTATGGATGGAAATTTCGTTTTCGGAAAGACAATTTCGACCCAACATTCTAATCTCTGTTAATTTTGTTTTCCTCATGTTAGCAAGAGTATTGTCATTACTCTAAATGAAGAAATACCTCACCTTGTAGATTCAATATGTAAAAATTATAGGCTTATGCTTGGTTTCGCTGCTGTACCGGCGGTTATACAATTGATCGGTTTCTTATTTTTGACCGAAAGTCCTCGATATTTATATGAACATTTTGGACCTGAAGCTAGCAAAGAAGTATTTTTTAGATTAAAATTTATTTTAAAAATCCAAATTTAAGGTTCTACAAAGAATTTACAATGGTGATGAAGAATGGATTGAGTATGAGTTGGAAGAGATAAAAACAGCACACGAAGCACAAGTCAAAGCAAAAATGGAACATGGAGGTAGATTTAAAATATCAAACCTGAAGATAACAATCTAAATATCTCACAGAGTAAAACAGCATAAGGAAAAATGATGTTTGTTTTGTTTTTGTTTACGGCCATTGGTCACCGTTTGGCTGAAAAATTTTTAAGCAAGGCTCAGAACAAAAAACGAATTCCAAGAAAAGACTCTCCACACCCTAAAACCTACATTTTATCCCCAAAAATTTTTTTGGCAGCGAAAATAGAGCATTTTTTATCACAAAATCAAGGTTTTGACCCCAAAACGATTTTTTTAAACAAAACTCCACGTCATTGTCTTAAGGACGATTGGGACAAAACCAAAAGTTATATTTTTTAGTAAGATCTTGGGCTGAAACAATTCTAAAAAAAAAAATTTTTTCGCTAATATGGCATAAGATAGGGTCGAAAAGCGTAGGAACCCCCAAAAACAAAACAAACATACACATCCCCGGAATGCGTTCAATTTTATTCAGGCAGTGGTTTTGTCTTTCTCCGAATTCTCGGGACACCACATGTAAGAAAAGCCTTACTTTTGGGATGTGCTTTACAAGCTTTTCAACAATTGTCTGGCATTAACACACTTATGTAAGTCATAATTCTTAAAAGGGGGTGCAGATCGAGGCCCGATCTAGGTCGGAAAAAATTTTTAGTTTGTAGTAAGAAGTAGTAAAAGATTCGTAGTTTGAGTAAGAAGTAATAAAAGATGTGTAGTTTGTAGTAAGAAGTAGTAAAAAATAGCAAAAAATACCCTAAAATTGCCTGAATCAGGGTCAGAAAAGCGTTTTCACGCTCTGAAAATGGTTGCAGTCGATTCCCCGCATAAAATTTCCCCTAGAAAGTCATTTTTTAAAATTTTTCCGACCGAGGTCGGACCTCTGCACTCCCTCCTTTAAGGAAAAGGGGGTACTCCCTGTAACAAATTAACCATAGGGGGTGGACCCATGATTGACCCCTCATTTTGCTTCTCTCACCACACTCTACATCATGGTATAGGTTGGTAACGATTTGGAGTTCACCATAAAAAAATCGCCTGTACACACGAACGAACACAAGCACTTTATATATAAGGATATCCATATATATATAAATATTATATACCGTAAAACTTCTAATAGAACCCCATGGGGCTCTATTAGAAGGTGTTAATGATTGCTCTTTTAAAAATCGAGTTAAATCGGATTTCTTCAAGCGACCACTTTTTGGATAGCTACTGTAGAAAGGAATGTTCTATAAAAGAAATTATTGAAAAATATTTTATTTTCGCTGAGTTATGGCCCTTTGAATTTGAAAAAGTTGAAAAAATGACATTTTTTTCAAAAAATCATATCTCCGTGAAATCGAAGTCATTGTCAATAATTTCTTTTACATAATGTTCCTCATACGCTTAGCTATCCAAAAAGTGGTCGCTCGAAGAAAATCGACTTAATTTTGATTTTTGGTGGATTTTTGAATGTAAGGCTTAAAATTTTTTAAATTAAAAAAAATTCAAATGGCCATATCTCGACGAAAATAAAATATTTTCAATAATTCGTTATATAGCTTATTCCCTATCCTCAGGGCTATCCAAAAAGTGCTCGCTCGAAGCAATCCGATTTAAACTCGATTTTTAAGAGAATTTTTACGTTTACATGGAGTTCTATTAGAAGTTTTACGGTATATGGAAATATTGATTTTATAGGTATTACATGGGAACTATTATAAGATCTGCTGGCATTAAAGATACTCATGAAAATATTTGGATCTCTTGTGCTACATCAGGTATTCGCGTTTGTCTTAAAAAGTTATTAGTTAATTTTTAAGGATTGAATTTGCTAGCATCATTCTTCCCAGTATATATGATAGAAAGAGTTGGCAGACGAATTCTTTTACTTGGTAGCATGCTATGTGTGCTATTTTCTTTGTGCCTACTTGGAGGAAGCTTTTTGCTTATCAATAAAGATTCGGCGGCTGTTCATCAAATTCAAGGAAATGTTCCCAATTTTGATCAATCTATTGATCTTTTTAGTCAATGCAACAGTTATAGGTATATAATTTTTGTGAAAAGATAATGTCGCGAGTGGGATTCGAACCAGTAACTTCTAGATGAAAGGCAACTGCCTTAGCCACTATGCTATCGACTCGACAAATTAAGAGAAGCATAAAATCAATATCACATAAACGCATAAAATATTGAAGTTCGCAAGTTAATTTTCTGTAATATGTGCGCAGCTCATCAGCTAATTCATTCAAATTTTTTACAAGTTGAGGATGCTCTACAAGAATGTCTAGGACTTTTTCGAAATTTCCATCATCAACTGGGTTGATTCCCTTGTTAACAAAAAATGTACAGGGTGTTCAAAAAATTCTACCATGTAAAATTTACCAAACTTTCTCCTTGCCCATACATGCATGAACAGGGTGATCGAGCATATTAGCTAATATAAGAAAGCGCGAGATCTCAACACCGGTAAAATCTTATAACATGCTGTCTTGCAACTTTACAGGCTTCATCACCCCGTTTTATATCATATATTGATATAAAACTTTTTTAATAGTCTAAGTATTGAAACGAAAACCTGAATTTGAATTCCTTAAAGGGGGGACCACTTTAGGGTCAGATCTCGACGAAAAAAATTTTTTTTGAAATGGCGGTTCTAGGGGTAATTTTATGCGAAAAATCGATTGAGCGCAGTCACGAAGCGTGAAAATGCTTCCTTGACCCTGATTTAGGGAAGCACATGTGTTTCAACTGTCCAGAAATTGTGACGCTTTTTTTAAAAAAACATCACAGTTTTACCATTAAACGCTTTTCACTCAATTCTTTTTTTATTTTGTCGGCAAGATGATAAGAAACAAAGTTACGCTCGACTTTTTTTGAAAAAATTTTTTATGTTGGTTTTAGTGCCACCGTAAGCAAAAAAACCGCTCTACATGGGTATTAAAAAAAATTTTTCAAAAAAGTCGAGCGTAACTTTGTCCTTATCGTCTTGCCGACAAAATAAAAAAAGAATTAAGTGAAAAGCTTTTAATGGTAAAGCTTTTTAAAAATGTATCAGACTATTTCTGTGTATTTTTAACCAAACACCCTCAGGATAATTTCAAATCAGAAAAATATTCGAAAAATTCATGAAAAAAGGACCATTTTTTGTTTTTACAGTAAATTCTGATTCATTAATGGCTTTGAGATAATCGAAATTGGATTTAACCATCAAGAGTTATGCTCAAAATACTGTGAAAAACCTCAGGAAATCCCCAAATTCAACTTCAGAGCCAGAAAAATAATAGATGGGTTTCGAGATTTGGTCCGGAGCCAAGCTTAAAACAAATTAGGGGTGTTGTAGATAATTTTTAGAGCCAACAGGAGAATGCCTTATTAACATTTTATTAGAAAAACTTTTTTCAAAAAAATCCCCGGTCCCCGGTTTTTTAAAACCGGGGAAATTCGGGGACCGGGGAAACCGGGGGTTTAGCCCCGGTTAACTCATTCCCCCGGTTCCGGTTTGTTGAAAAATCCGGTCTTACAAAAGATATCGCAGTTTTAAGTTAGTATAAATCACTGAAACACCTTGTATTACCGTTATTCCCTGCGCTCTATCAATTGGCGATGAAAGTTTTCAAAAAATCCTAAGTAATTCAAATTCAGGTTTTCGTTTCAATACTCAGACTACTTTAAAAAGGTATTATTATTAAAGTAAAAATTATTTCCTTTAGCAACTGTGACTTTTGTGTCACCAATGAATATTGCGGATTTTGTGTCCAACAAGGTAACGAAAAAAGCTGGGGATATTGCCTACCGGGAAAGAATAATCAATCGGACGTGAGATCCGATACTGGATATTGCAACAGCCCAACTAGCAGTGATACTGATAATTATCATTACAACATTTCTATTGATGGAAAGCCAACGAGATGGGAGTGGGACGACAGTTTTTGCCATACAAAATACACTTTCTTACCCATCGCGATTATTGTCATATATCAAATTAGTTTTACTTCAGGTACAAATCTTTTGGACTATTGTGGATCAGGGGGTCACCTCAGGGTCAAAAATCGAAAAAAAAATTTTGGAGCTCTTCCCCCTGGGAAGACATCAACAGGATTCCAAAAACTGATTCTTTTTTGAAGTAATTTTATGGAAAAATATCCTCTAAAAGCTTAGGCCTAGACTTAGGCTTAAACTTAGGCTTGGGATTAGGCTTAGGCCTAGGCTTAACCTTAGGCTTGGGCTTAGGCTTAAGCCTAGGCTTAGGCTTAGGCTTAAGCTTAGGCCTAAATTTAGGCCTAAATTTAGGCTTAGCCTTAGGCTTAGGCCTAGGCTTAGGCTTGGGCTTAGGCTTACAAGTAAACATCACGAACTATGTTTCCTAGATTTCGACAAAAAGTATCAAAAAATGTTTGTTATAGTACCTCTATAAAATGTATTGACTCTGGGGTGACCCCTGATCCACAATAGCTCAAATCTTTTTTTTCTTCATAATTATGGCAATCTGTAGGATTTGCGCCAGTCCCATGGGTGCTAAATTCCGAATTTTATCCATTATGGGCAAGAAGTACATGTGCTGCTCTTGCTACATTTACAAGCTGGATGTTCAGTTTATTGGTCTCTTTAACATTTTTGAGCTTGGGCGAGGCAATCACCAAATATGGTAAGTAATATACAAAGCGTGAAAACGTTTCCTTGACCCTGATTCAGGGAAAGTCGTGGGTGTATTGACGAGAAAATGAACTAAAATTCGAATTTTCGCCGGAAAAGGAAGCGTTTTCACATTATTCCCCGCATAAAATTACCCCTATATGGGTCTTTGTTAGAAAAAAATTTTCGGGTCTACAAATCATGATAAAATTCCGCGAACTTTTGGAACAACCCAATATATTTTCCTCCTTCAAGGCCAGTCTACTTTTGGGGAGTTAATACCATGTGATAGAGCACAAAATTTGAAGCATTTTTTTGCTTTTACGGTACTACTTGAAAATCTAACCGTAAAAAAACAAAATTGCGAAAAAAATTTTCAAATTTGCCGCAATTTGCCTGTTTCAGGCATCAATCAGATTGTTTATTGAAACGATTGAATAAAACATTATACAATTCAAAATCCTTGAACATTTGGGAAGAAAATAAATACAGCCTTTTTTATAACTCGCCGAGACGAATAAAAGGACACCAAAATTATTGGATTTGAACAATGTTTTGGGTTATTGAAACGAAAACATGAAATCAGGGTTTTCGTTTCAATAACCCAAAGCATTGTTCAAATTCAATAATTTTGGTGTCATTTTATTCGTCTCGGCAAGATATAAACAAATGCTGTATTTATTTTCTTCCCAAATGTTCAAGGATTTTGAATTTTATAATGTTTTATTCAATCGTTTCAATAAACAATCTGATTGATGTACAGGCAAATTGCAGCAAATTTGAAAATTTTTTTCGCAATTTTGTTTCGCTCATAACTTTCAAGTAGTGCCGTAAAAGCAACAAATGCTCCAAATTTTGTGCTCTATCACATGGCATCAACTCAACCCAAAAGTAGGACTGGTCCTTTAAATTGACATCTTTTTAGGTGCATTTTTCTTATATGCCTCAATAACAGTTGTGGGTTTGGTTATATTTTACTTTGTTGTTCCCGAAACCAAAGGTTTGGTATGATTTTGAAGTGGCATAAATTTTGTATTTTAGGTCTAAATTTGGATGAAATAGAAATGCTCTTTATGACAAAAGAAGAAAAGTATAGATTGCAAGAAAATATCAAAAAGTGACATTATCCTTTAAAGGGGGGAAACAATCATGGCAGGATCTTGAAAAAAAATTTTCTGAAAATTTTTGTAAAGAATACGTTTCTAGGGGTTTATGCGAGAAATCGATTCCGCGCATTATTGAAGCATGAAAACGCTTCCTTAACCCTGATTCAGGGAATGGGGATGGGTGTATTGAAGCGAAAATCAAACATTTTCGGATTTTTATGAGAAAACCGTCGATTCTTAGGTTTTTCTAGGCGGGGAATCGATTGCGCGCATTCTCGAACCATGAAAACGCTTCCTTGACCCTGATTCAGGGAAAGGATACGTATTTACGTAAATAAATTGATTTTCGCTTCAATACATCGATCGATCGCGCCCTAGCCATTCGACCATGTGCGACTAGCTTTTTGGAATCTCGCCATGAAACAGTGTTTAAAATCATTGGCAGAATATTGCATATTTAAAGTTTTATTTGACAAATAAAATTGTTGGCATGAAAACTTCATTTTAAAGCAAGTGATTTTTGTTTGAAATGTGGCCCTAAAGAGGGCCGTTGGGATAAGAGATTTATACAACATTCAGTCCACGTTCCTTGGAATCAGCAACTTATTTGGAGCTGGTGTACTTGGTGACGGCCTTGGTGCCTTCCGACACGGCGTGCTTGGCCAACTCACCGGGGAGGATCAATCGGACGGAGGTCTGGATTTCCCGGGATGAGATGGTGTGGCGCTTGTTGTAGTGGGCCAAACGACTCGCTTCGCTAGCAATGCGTTCGAAGACATCGTTGACGAACGAGTTCATAATGGACATGGCCTTGGAGGAGATACCGGTGTCGGGGTGGACTTGCTTGAGCACACGGTAGATGTAGACGGAGTAGGACTCCTTCCTGGACTTCCTGCGCTTCTTGTCGCCGGGCTTGCGGCTGACCTTTTGCGACTTGACGGCTTTCTTGGCTCCTTTTCCTGATGGCTTTGGTGGCATGTTGAGAGTTGAGCAGTGACTTGTGGAACAAATCGAATGATGAGGAGTGAAGATTTCGGCCGGTATTTATGTGGTCATCTGTGCTATGTTTGTTGAGGTCGCCCCGCCTACTCGTGCCATGCGCAGCGGTTCAGCTGGACGCGAACTTCAAATTTTGGCGCCAAAATCGACATTTTTTTCTTGGCGCGAAAAAAGCAAGCCATCGAATGGATGCAATGCCCACTAGTGTCACCCCAAGTGCGCTTTTTTGACCCCGCCCACCAACACACTTGTATCTATAAATAGTCTCATCGAACCGGCTAGACCATCAGTGCTCATCAGCTGAACCTAGTGTCAACTACTCTCTTCAAACTAAATCAACATGTCTGCTCGTGGTAAAGGAGGCAAAGCCAAGTCAGGTGGAAAATCCAAGACCCGCTCGTCCCGTGCCGGACTTCAATTCCCAGTCGGTCGTCTTCACCGTCTGCTCCGCAAGGGTAACTACGCCGAACGCGTTGGTGCCGGTGCCCCAGTGTACCTCGCCGCCGTGCTCGAATACCTCGCCGCTGAAGTGCTCGAGTTGGCCGGCAACGCCGCTCGTGACAACAAGAAGTCTCGCATCAACCCACGCCATCTCCAATTGGCCGTCCGCAACGACGAGGAGTTGAACAAGCTCTTGTCCGGAGTGACCATTGCCCAAGGTGGTGTCCTTCCCAACATCCACGCCGTTCTTCTCCCCAAGAAGACTGGTGGTGACGAGAAATAAATTGGCTCAACAATCGGCTGATTACTGTGAAGTTGTACAAATCTCTTATCCCAACGGCCCTCTTTAGGGCCACATTTCAAACAAAAATCACATGCATTGAATGAGTTAAAATTGCGTATGAAGTTGGCGATTTGAAATTTTGTGTATTACAACGAAAACATGTATCTGTAAAACATGCATTGAAATGAGTTTGATTTTAAAAATTGTTATATTTGAATAAAATTTATACATAGTATGATACAATACACACAAACAACAAGGTGCAATTTTTGACAAATGCTAATCGGATCGAACCTGGCTGTTACACAACGTTGCTTAACTTGCCAGATTGGACGGTCAACTATCAACTGCGCTATGAGTGGCAACTTTTTTTTACCGTTCTCGTGACGCAGACTATATTTACTATAGGGTGATTCAAAAAACAGCAATTTTGCGATTTTTCAAGTTTTTTAATTTTTATCAAAATAACCCTATATGGGATTTTTCTATGCGAGGAATTGATTGTGCGCATTGTCGGGCCTTGAAAACGCTTTCCTGACCCTGATTCAGGGAAGAAATGTTTGTATTGAAGCGAACATAGGCTAATATAGGATTTTCAAGGCTCGGCAATTAGCCTATTTTCGCTTCAATGCACACATCTCTTTCCTGAATCAGGAAAGCATTTTCAAGGTTCGGCAATGCGCACAATCGATTTCTAGTATAGAAAACCCTCTACAGGGTTATTTTTTGAAAATTAAAAAACTTGAAAAAATCGCAAAATTGTTCTTTTTTGAATTACCTTGTGCTAAAACAAAAGTTGTAGAGGACGAAGAGAAGACGATTGACACCACTTTTATGGGGGGGGGGGGGGGGAAAAAAATTTTTTTATCCCGCGGGAAAAAAGATTAGTTATAATTCTAATGACCAAGCAGGGATGCCTCCGGAATAATAGATTAGTTATAACTAATCCAATTTTTACATTTTTAACGGAGAGCGTAGCTCGGGAGTGCTACTTGGAGCCACTAATTTGCTTCGCATTCCTGGCGCTTGAAAATGCTTCCTTGACCTTGATTCAGGGTCGATGTATTGAAGCGAAACTTTTAGTTCTTTATGTAAAAAATGGACGTTTATGAGTTTTTCGAATTTTCATCCAAATTGAATGGTGTTCAACATTCGAATAATTGTTTCCCGCCATACAACCACGCATGGATGCATTCAAAAAGTAATAAAAATACCCTTATCCCCAGAAACGTCCATTTTTACGTAAAAAACTAAAAGTTTTGATTTTCGCTTCAATACACGGGCCCTGAATCAAGGTCAAGGAAGCATTTTCACACATTGGGAATGCGCACATTCAATTCGCCGCATAGAAAAACCCCTATAGGGGTCATTTTTAGAAAAATGGAAAACTTTTTTCCGGATTTTGAACACTGTCATTTTGGGCCGCTAATCCGATCTAGTACTTAATTTTTATCTATCATTAGTTTTTGGAGGAAAATTTTTTTAATTTTCGCGTCAATACACAACTTATTGATTCAGGGACGAATTTTCACTGAGTTCATGTTTTCGCTATAATACACAGATTCTTTCAAAAATCGCCAACTTCAAACGCAATTCTCCCAAAAACCACAACGATTCAGAAGATACCGTACAAACAAAAAATGCTCTATTTTTCATGAACTTTCCGAATATATTCATAGTGTTTTTAGTCGAGTAGACTGGTCTTTTAAGCTAAACTTAAGGATTTTCATGTTGAATAACTTTTTCCAAGTATTCGTGTCAATACACAACAAAATTCAAATTTGTCGAACAGAATTCTGTTTTTTATCAAGGTGTTTAAGTTTTCATAAAAAAAGACATAGAATACTTTTTTTATAACTTTATGAGACGAATAAAATGACACTAAAATTATCCAATTTAAGATTGGTTATTGAAACGAAAACCCTGATTCATGTTTTCGTTTCAATAACCCAAAGCAATTTTCAAATTGGATAATCTTAATGTCATTTGATTCGTCTAATAGAGTTGTAAAAAATGATTGAATGTTCTTTTTATGAAAACTTTAGCGTTTTTGTAAAAAATGAAATTTTGTTCGATAAGTTTGAATTTTGTTGTGTATTGACACGAATACTTGGGAAACGTTTAACTACATAAAAACCCTTTAGGTTAATTCAACACACAGAACTTTATTGACCAAAGTTGCACAGCATTTTGTGCTCTACAAGATAGGCTACTTAAAAAAATCTATTTTCATAACTATGGTTAAAAATTAGAAAATTATTTTATTGATCATTAAAAATTTTGAGATCATTGAACCATTTTAAAGCAAGTGATTTTTGTTTGAAATGTGGCCCTAAAGAGGGCCGTTGGGATAGAGTTTATTTTGTACAGCACAATCAACCACTTTCTTAGGCACGTTCACCACGGATGCGGCGAGCGAGTTGGATGTCCTTGGGCATGATGGTGACACGCTTGGCGTGGATGGCAGCCAAGTTGGTGTCTTCGAAGAGGCCAACCAAGTAGGCTTCCGACGCTTCTTGAAGAGCCAACACGGCCGAGGATTGGAAGCGCAAGTCGGTCTTGAAGTCCTGGGCGATCTCGCGGACGAGGCGCTGGAAGGGGAGCTTGCGGATGAGCAATTCGGTCGACTTCTGGTAGCGGCGGATTTCACGAAGGGCGACGGTACCAGGGCGGTAGCGATGGGGCTTCTTCACGCCTCCGGTGGCCGGGGCGGATTTGCGGGCGGCCTTGGTGGCGAGTTGTTTGCGTGGGGCCTTTCCACCAGTGGATTTACGAGCGGTTTGCTTGGTACGAGCCATTTGGATAGTTGAGAGTTGATGTGGTCGTTGGTTCGACTGTGCTTAAAAAATTCTTTGTTGCCTTTTATATGTGATCTGCGCTAGGTCGGCAAGTCATACTCCGCCTATTTCTGGCTATTAATAAGAGTTAGGGTGGCATGCAACGTGTTTACAGAAATTTTGGCGGGAAAATTTGCGAGTTCGGTGGGCACGAGCTATGGAAATGACCTTATCGCGCAAAAAAATTATCGGCTTGGCAAAGAAAATACGAATATCGACAGAACAAAGTGAAAAGCGCGCCAACAATTCTTCGACATGGATTTTTGGAGCTACTATACAATAGGGGGGAATTTTTTCGAAATTTTTTCTGGAAATGACCCTCTAAAGGGTAAAAACATGCGGGGAATTTGAATTTGACATTTTCGAATCGAAAAAACGCTTCCCTGATTCAGGGAAGGCATATTATGTATTGAAGCGAAAATTCGCAAAAATGCGATTTTTGCCTAAATTTATAAAAACGATTCCTTTTGGGGTGCGGGACGGGCTGAGGAGAGTTAACTTTGTAATTTTATATGCAAATACTTTTTTGTGTGGCGCAAAAAAACTACACTTTTGCGATTTTTCGAATTTTTTCATGAAAACAACTTTCTAGGAAATCGATTGCGCGGACTCCCAAAATTTGAAAATGCTTCTTTGACCCTGATTCAGGCAATGGAGGTCGTGTATTGAAGCGGTGACTAAGAGCCTTACATAAGAGCCTTGTTAGAGGGAGGAACAACACTCACTCTAAGCCATGAAGTGATGAACCTTGCCCTTAGTCACACGGTGATAACCTCTAAGCGTCCGGGGATCGAACCCGGGCCCTGCTGTGTGAATACATGGGTTAGGGCGAACCCACTCCCCACTTAACCATGCCGGCGCCTGACGATTCGGCCACTTAAAAACCGCACTTTTGCAATTTTTCGAATTTAAAAATTGAAAATATCAAAATATCAAAGATCAAAATATTTTTCTGATGCGTGCAATCGATTTCTCGCATAAAAATTACCCTAGAAATTTGTTTTCATGAAAAAATTCGAAAAATCGCAAAAGTCAGTTTTTTTTGCGCTACCCTGTATTTATATTTAAAATTTTATTTAAAAAATAAAAATTACAATTGAATGACAAATAGAGATAGCCCTAAACCTTACTCCTTACATACCTAACTTCAAGAAATCATTTTTGTATTTTTGACCAAGTTTTTATGGAAACCTTGTTATTATACCCTCGGATTCGTCGGTGCTTGATGGACCGCTCGATGATTCAACCTCATTTGATTTGTCCCAAAAGCTATTGGAGTCTGATTTTGATTACCTTTAAACATGGCCACCAAAAATTTTCTATATGGTGTGATAAAATACAACTGTGATAAATATTCAAGAATAGTGTGTAAAGAAAATGCGATAAAGAAAAAATATCCACAAATGAAACTATAGGACGACTTAGCTATAAGCAAAAATAAGGTTATATTAAACGGTAGAATAAGACAAATAGCTCCTATCACTCCTTGAGCCAAAAGGGCTTTAAATAAAGAAATTTGTAATTTGGTCACTTTTCCGTGACTAGACTCCTTAGAATTCATTTTTTGTCTTATGTTATATCCCATGAATAGAAAGGCCCCGGAAAAGAAGATTAAAACGCCTATTCCGACGACAGATGCACAAATACCAAAGAGTTCGACGATTCCTGTCATTGGTATAGCTATAAAACTTGGTTTGTCTTCGTAGGGAAGCAGGCTAGGAGACTCGTCGATTAGAATTTTCGTATAGTTACCAGAGGTATAGTTACCAATCACGATTGATGCAAAATAAAGTAATATATTTAAGCCGAGGACGAAAACAGCAAGGAGAATTAATGGTAGATAAGTTTCTGTGAACAATCGCTGTAGAAAGTTGTGGTATTGCTAAAAACATGTAATCTACTCAGAAAGAAATTGCATATAAGCTCCAAGTGTGCCATGCGCCCTTGGTCCGGACAACAGAAGGACATCCGTGTCCGGACATGCGGCAGAACAACACGGACAAATCATGGGATGGACAAAGCTTGTCGCGGAGTATCCTAGCCTGTTTCCCTACGCCTTTAAAATAGCTGAATATTCTCAAAAACCGAGTGAAACAGCCATGGAACACCCTATATGATTGGGTTGGGGATAGGACTAAGGGGTCATCCAGATATTATATAATCAAAATTTTCGGATTTTGGACCCCTCCTTGTAATCAACCGTAATCATTTAGCTATCCCTCTCTCCCCCCCCCCATGATTACGTAATCAATAGCAAAAATTTTTTAATAAAAATCAAGGCTTTATAAACAATTTTTATAACAAAAATATGATATATACGACAAATGTTATTTGGTTTTAAATTGAAAAAATTGCTAACGGTTTTTTGAAAAAAAATATTTAAAAATTGAAAAAATTCGAAAAAAAATTGCAAAATTCGAAAAAATTGAACAAATTTATAAATTTAAACAAAAAATTTTATACATTGTGATTATGACCTGACCTCCCCCCTCCTCCCCGTAATCAATCGTAATCATTTGGCTACCCCTCCTCCTACTTGATTACGATCTGGATGACCCCTAAAGCCTATGGTTAAATCCAGCATAGAACTAGGGCCTATGGTTATGATGAGAAGCAGGATAAATAGCTGGATTAGGTATAGTGCTAAGGCATATGACTGGGCCATGAAGCATTTTCCGTGATGAAAAAAATATTTTTGGTGATGAAAAAAATAGTATGCCAACCCTGGGGTTTCGAACGACACTCCGATACTTAAGTATGATCTAAGAATTCTGGATCTTTCCTGGGTTGCAAAAACTTCAAACGACATACTTGCACAAATCTATACAGCATAGTAAAAGGTAACGCTGCCGCAATTGAACAATATGTGCCAATAGCAAGAAGCATTCCCAGAAAGCCAAAATTTTTCAACAGCCCGTCAAAATAAACGGCAAACACATTATTGAAGAGTGGAATTGGCTCAAATAAGACGTTACCCGCCGAAAAAACATAGCTGAGTGCAAAATTCACGAGTAGATACCATTTATATCTCCGCATGCCCTTCGATTGTTTTATTATTAAATATGACATTAGACAGAATCCCAGGGTATCCAAAATGAAGAGAACTACTAAGCCATATTTATAGACGTTGAGCCAAAACGAATTGGATTCAGACGGCATTCTTTTTCTATCTTGTAATAAAGAGTGAATCAATAAAGTATGAACGACATCAAGTAACGCTTTTTATCACAGAAGAAAATTATTGGCAGGTGAATTCCTGCACTTCGTACAACAGGTGTTTTAAGGTAATTTTCAAAACAATTTTCTAGAAATCTGTATCGAATGATTAAGTTAAAAAATGACGGATGAATGTAGTTTTGGTCAATTAGTTCAATTTTTTTTAAATTTCTGGTTTAGCGAGCATTGCTGGAGCTTACAGAGCAGGATATAAAGGCTAGAGCACGCAGATATTTTTTTTGTCGATTTTTGGCCGGCTCTGAAAATCGAAATTCGGATTTCCCGCATCATATAATCCACTCAGAAAAGAAATTGCATATCAGTTCCAAAAAGTGTGCTATGCGCCCTTGGTCGGACAACAGGCGGACATCCGTGTCCGTACATGCGGTATATAACGACCGGACAACACGGACAAAGCATGGGACGGACGGACAAGTCGGACAATGAGCAGTCGGACAAGGCTTGTCCGCGGTCAAGCATCCATTCCTCGCCTTTGAACACCTATGGATCGCCATTTTTCGTCAAGAACATATAACACAACACATATCATCAAAAAATTTTTAAAAAAAGAACAATATATGCCAATACAAAATTTTCGTCCAATTTTGAAAAAAATGCAAAAAATTCACCCGCCGCCGGTATTCAATTTGGCGGTGTGACTCTTGCGGACGGACTTTTGCGGATGAGACATTTGCGGACGGGACACTAGCGGACGGACTTTTTGCGGATGGGACATTTGCGGATGGATTTTTTTGCGGACGGGAAATTTATGGACGAGACATTTGCGGACGGGACACTTGCGGACGGACTTTTGCGGACGGATTTTTTTGCGGATGGACTTTTTTCGGACGGGAGATTTGCAATTAGTCTATAGCTAGAGCTATGGTACTGCTAAGGATTTCTCGCCTGACCCTGATTCAGGGAATACAAAGTTTTCAGGCATTTTCATGGCATGCCCCTCGTAGGGTACCTTCCCGTGGTTAAAATTAAAAAAATTCTTCATATTCGTGTTCCTCATGTCTAAAAACCCCTTGACACCAAAATTTCAGCCAGTTTAGAGAACTTTTTGGAAATTCGAGTTTTTGGCCCTCTTGGTACGTAACACATGTTTTCATGTCAATATACATGTTCTCGTGTCATTATACCCTTAGAAATTTTGAAAATTTCCCGCGTTGTTATCTTTGTCATTCAGCATATGTCTATCAACAAATGAAAAGAAAAAAGTAGGCGTGTCATTGGGCATTGCTTGAAGAAATGGCATGCATCCCTGTGCGGTCGTTTCTTCCACCTCCCTATAAATACCTTGCAAAAGAGCATCGCATCACAGTCGAGTCTTTTTTCTAACTCAACTACTTCTTTAACTCATCAACATGACCGGACGTGGTAAAGGAGGCAAGGGTCTCGGAAAAGGAGGTGCCAAGCGCCATCGCAAAGTCCTTCGTGACAACATCCAAGGCATCACCAAGCCAGCCATCCGGCGATTGGCCCGTCGTGGTGGAGTCAAGCGTATCTCCGGCTTGATCTACGAAGAAACTCGTGGTGTTCTTAAGGTCTTCCTCGAGAACGTGATCCGTGACGCCGTCACCTACTGCGAGCACGCCAAGCGAAAGACCGTCACCGCCATGGATGTCGTCTACGCACTCAAGCGCCAAGGCCGCACTCTCTACGGTTTCGGTGGTTAAGCGGCTTTCTATTCCGAAGATCAACTCGGCAAAAATCAATCTTATCCCAACGGCCCTCTTTAGGGCCACATTTCAAACAAGAATCACTTGCTTTAAAATGATGGAATTTGTTTGAATGAACTTTATTTTGTTTTATCACTAGTCATATGTAAACTTTGTTTCTTGTCGAGATTCCAAAAAACATTAATGCAATCGATTATGCGAATCCCCGAACTCTGAAAAAAAGCCAACCATCCAGTACGTCTGAGCGAAGAATCAATGAGAAGCTTGTGGCCTTTCTTAGACCTTTGTACTACTGATTCCATTTTGTTGCACAGATCTTCTTTAATCATTTCGGAGAATCTCCGCGGATTTCTTCGGCTCTTTTGGCCATAAGATCTTACATGCTTTGCTGTTTGTGTTTGATAGAACTGTGTGATTTCACTGATCGCCTGATCACTAAAAAGGAGTTGCTACTGGACGCATACTTGAAAAATGTGCCTTTCAGATAAAATCGCTATGTAGTTAAATGTATAACCTATTTCAGATAACTAAGAACAAATAAAAATGGTAAAACGCACCCAAGATCATAATGATTATTTATTCTACGTTTTGAAATTATAATTAAAACAAATTATTGAATTACTAAATAAGTCGTTTGGCACGAATCTCATGTTGTTGTCGACCATGTTCAGAGTTTCCATTCTCACCTCCACGCGCAGAGTTTCCATTCTCGCTTCCACGCGCAGAGTTTCCGTTCTCGCTTCTATAATTAGAGTTTCTATTATCATTCCCATGTTCACCATGGAAGGAATTTTTTCGATGAGCATCGACATGAGGCCAAAGCGATTCCAGCTCTTTTTGAACCTCAGGTGATTGTGTTTTAGTGAGTTCGTCAATTGCTTTGAAAGTTGCAGCATAAGAAATGGATTGATTTTTAATTAAAGCCTAAATTGAAAATGATTCTTTCATTCATATAACTTGTAAAAATACTAGAATTTCTTCTCCGACAGGTTTTGCTGTCGCATTCAAATTGTCTACTGCAGTTTGGAGTTTTTGTGTGAAATTTGCTGTGCATTCTTGGAACGTTGCCGAAAGATTTTGGTAGAGAATCTACAAATTTTGTTTGAGATCAATATTTTGAATAGTGAAATTTTTACTTTCGCTTCACCTCCTAAGCTAGCTGACCAAGAGTCAACTTGTGCTTGACATTCAGCTTTGGTAAGATTCCAATTGCGAGTAATGTTGAAGTATGCTTCACGTTGAGTAGCATTAAGACTTTGAATGAACTTTCCGAATACGTACAAAAAAGCGTAGTTTTCCGATCCGCCTTGATGGAAAAGATTTTGATTAGCATAGAAATGAGGCCAAAGCGATTCCAGCTCTTTTTGAACCTCAGATGTTTGATTTTTAACGAGTTCGCCAATTGCTTTGAAAGTTGCAACATCAGAAATGGATTGATTGTTAATCAAAGCCTAAATTGAAAATGATTCTTTCACTCGTATAACTTGTAAAATACTAGAATTTCACCACCGACAGTTTTTGCTGTCGCATCACTCAAATTGGCTACCGCAGCTTGGAGTCTTTGTGTGAGATTTGCTTTAAATTCTTGGAATATTACCGAAATATTTTGATAGAGAATCTAAACATTTTGTTTGAGACCAATATTTTGAATAGTAAAATTACTTTTGCTTCACCTGCTAAGCCAGTTGAAAAAGTGTCAAGTTGTTCTTGACGTTCAGCTTTGGTAAGATTCCAATCGCGAAAAATGCTGAAGTATGCGTCACGTTGCGTAGCATTAAGACTTTGAATAAACGCTTCGAATACATTAGAAAAAGCGTTGTGTTCCGATCCGTCTCGATTTCTTTCACTCTCTCCCCGATTTCTCTCACTCCCTCCTCGTCCTTCACTTCCTTCGTGACTATACGCTACTGAAACAACCACCAAGATAGTAAACGCGAAAAAGTAAGATGCCATGATTGGCAGAAAATCGGACTAGAAACAATCGAATGATTTCCTCTTTTCAATTGCTCATATTTTATAAACTTGGTAGGCTGTGTGTTGGAAATTCAGTCTCAATCAAGTGTCCTAATCCAACGGTCTCATCATCCTTTGTTCATTATCTCTTTTAATGAGCTGTTTTTCAAGTGTTTCCATAGCTTCGGATAGAAATGAAACTATAGACGAGACTAAATCCAATCATTAAAAAATTTCTTTTGCCTATGATTAACGTCGATGTTTGTTAATGTATAGTTAATGTATATTATTGAGATCAATTTTTTGGGCAAAAACCAAGCTGGGTATCGAACCTGCAACCTTTCAGGCAACAGCCAAACACGCAACCTACTGCGCCACTATAATATACTATTAACGAAAGTATACAGAGTGTATATAAAAAATTTTCAATTTTGTCGAATTTTTCGATTTTTGACGATTTTTTAATTTTTGACGAATTTTTCAATTTTTGATCAATTTTTCAATTTTTGAAGATTTTATGCTATTTCAGATCCACTAAACGAAAATTTCCCTCGGAATCTGAAAAATTCGTCAAAAATCGAAATTTTCATTTAAAAAAATTGAAAAATTCGTAAAAAATAGAAAAATTTGTCAAAAATTGAAAAATTCGTAAAAAATCGAAATTTTCGTAAAAAATTGAAAAATTCGTCAGAAATCGAAAAATTTGTCAAAAACCAAAAAATTCGTCAAAAATAGAAAAATTTGCCAAAAATTGAAAACTTCGTCAAAAAAATTGATTAATTCGTCAACAATCGAAAAATTTGCCAAAAAAAGTGGAATTTTTGTGATTTTTTCATGAATTTTGGAAAAAATTTTCTAAAAATGACCCCCCATAGGGGTAATTTGATGCGAGGAATCGATTGTGCGCACTCCCGAAGTTTGAAAACGTTGCTTTGACCCTGATTCAGGGTAGCGTATTGATGCGAAAATGAAAAAAATTCGGATTTTGACCGGATATTCTAGGACTTTTCTATCGAGAAATCGATTGCGCGTGTTTTCGAAACGTGAATTTTGAAAATTGAATTGTGTTATTGAAACGAAAGCCTGTTTCATGCTTTGTAAAAATGGATTTTTTAAAAATAATTCGTTTCAATAAATAGATTTGAATCAGGAATTCAAACGGTATCAATCCCTTCGCTTCAATGCACAAACAGGTTTAAAATTTTTATGTAATTTTGTATGTCAAATATCTCCTCAGCGTTGTCGAGTTTGAATTTACTTCCAAAGCAAAAAAAGTGGTTGCCCCAACGGACAGTACTCAATTGTTATGTGATTATGTGAATTCCCGAGATCACGAGGAACATCTTTGTAGAACAAGACTTTTTATGAAAAATTTTTTGCGCGTTGATCATTCAAAGAATTACAAAATGGCACTAGAATCGAATTTACCTCACTGCCATTAAAGGGGTAAGAATAAGGGACTAATCTCGGTCGAAAATTTTTTTGCCAAAACAGCCTATATAGGGGTAAAATCATGCGAAAAATCGATTGTGTGCATTCCTGAAGCGTGAAAATGCTGCCTTGACCCTGACTCAGAGAAATAGATGTGTGTATTGAAGCGAAAATCAAAAAATTTTGAAATTTCTCCCTCAAAATCATATTTCTGGGGGTAATTTCATGCGGGGAATCGATGTTGCGCATTCCCGAAGCTTGAAAACGCTTCCCTGATTCAGGGAAATTAGTACATGTTGGATTTTCGCTTCAATACACACTTTTATTTCCCTGAATCAGGGTCAAGGAAGCATTTTCAAGCTTCGAGAATGCGCAACATCGATACCCCGCATGAAATTACCCCCAGAAATATGATTTTGAGGAAGAAATTTCAAAATTTTTCGATTTTCGCTTCAATACACACATCTATTTCCCTAAAGGGTCAAGGAAGCATTTTCACGCTTCAGGAATGCGCGCAATCGATTTTTCGCATGATTTTACCCCTATATAGGCTGTTTTGGCAAAAAAATTTTCGACCGAGATTAGTCCCTGATTCTTACCCTCCTTTAATGGCAGAGAGGTAAATTTGATCCTAGTGCCTTTTTGTAATTCTTTGAATAATCGGGAGCGCTAATCGAGTTTTAGGGGGGAGTGCTAATCGAGTTTTAGGGGGGAGCGCTAATCTAGTTTTAGGGGGGAGTGCTAATCGAGTTTTAGGAAAATTTTCGCACACAGTGTAAAGTAAATTTTGATGACTATTTATTCCACTTTTTAAATCACAATTAAAACAAATTATTGTTGAATTACTTAATAAGTCGTTTGGCACGATTCTCATTTTGTCGTTGACCATGTTCAGAGTTTCCATGCTCACCTCCATGCGCAGAGTTTCCATTCTCACCTCCATGCGCAGAGTTTCCACTTCCATGTCCACCAGGAAGACGATGATTTTGATGAGCATCGACATGAGGCAAAATCGATTTCAGCTCTTTTTGAACATCAGGTGTTTGTGCTTTGATGAGGTCTTCAACTGCTTTGAAAGTTGCAGCATCAGAAATGGATTGATTGTTAATCAAATCCTAAATTGAAAATAATTCGTTCATTCGTATAGCTTGTAAAAATACTAGAATTTCTTTTCCGACAGTTTGTGCTGTCCCAGTCAAATTGGCTATCTCAGCTTCGAGTTTTTGTGTGAAATTTGCTTTTAATTCTTGGAATGTCGTAAAAAGATTTTGGTAGAGAACCTAAAAATTTTCTTTGAGACCAATATTTCGAATAGTAAAATTTTTACCTTTGCTTCACCTTCTAAGCCAGCTGCCCAAGCCTCAACTTGTGTTAAACGTTCAGCTTTGGTAAGATTCCAATTGCTAGTAATTTTAAGAAATGCTTCACGTTGAGCGGTAGTAAGATTTTGAATGAACACTTCGAATGCATTCGAAATAGGGTTGTGTTCCGATCCGCCTCGATTTCCCTCACTCTCTCCTCGACCTTCACTTACTCCTCGACCTTCGCTCCCTCCTCGACCTTCACTTCCTCCGTGACCGTACGCTACTGAAATAACCACTAAGATAGTAAACGCGAGAAAGTAAGATGCCATGATTGACAGAAGATAAAACAAGAAACAATCGAATGATCTCCTCGTTTCAATTGCTCATATTTATACAGACTTGGTAGGCTGTCTGTTGGAAGTTCAGTCTTAATCAGGTGTCCTAATCCAACGGTTCCATAATCCTTTGCTCATTAAGTTGATCTCTTTTTAATGAATGTTTTTCAAGTTTTCCATAGCTTCGGATAGAAATGAACCTATAGACGAGACTAAATCCGATCATTAAAAAAATCTTTTGCCTGATTAACGTCGATGTTTGATAATGCATTATTAACGAAAGTACAGTGCGTCTCGCGTATATTCTTTTAATCATATCTCGGACGAATAAAAAGATTTTTCGATGGGATTTTTCTAGCTGATATTTGATGAAAAGCTAAACAAATCCTGTAAAAATGTTGAAATTCGTATATTTTAACATTTTTATTTTTCACTTTGAAGTTTTCAAAGTCGATTTTCTCCACCTTAACAAAATGCTAGAAATTTAACTTTTTTAATGAAAATATAGATCTTTAGTCCCTCTAACACATGCAAAAAACCGTAAATAAAAATTATTTAACAGTGGTGAGATATTTGACTTTGAAGCTGATAGTCAAACAATGAGGCTAAAACAAAATCCTAGATTAACTTGTGGTGATGGTGTAGTGGTTTGCGCGTTCGGCTAGCAGCCATAAGGTCGAGGGTTTGATTCCCGGGTGCTTCATTTTGTTTTGCTTCATTTTGAGTTTTTTTGTTCTTGCCTCATTCATTTTGAGGCAAACACAAAATGATGAACCGGGGATTCAAACCCTCGACCTTGACTGCTAGCTGAACGCGCTAACCACTACATCATCACCACAAGTTAATCTAGGCTTTTATTCTTTCTTTAAATGGAATCGATTTTTTGCTGCTATGAAAAAACAGCAAAAAATCGAGCCCATTTAAAGAAAGAATAAAAGCATAGATTAACTTGTAGTGATGGTGTAGTGGCTAGCGCGTTCGTCTAGCAGCCATAAAGTTGAAGGTTTGATTTCTGGGTGCGTCATATTGTAAAAAACACTTCCCTGATCCTGAATTAAGGAAAAATTGATGTATTATAGCAAAAATTGGTCATCGCTTCAATACACACACCCATTGAATCGGGATCAGGGAAGCGTTGGAAATGTGCGCAATCGATTTCCTGCATAAAATTAGCCCTAATATGGTCATTTTTGAAAAAAAATTTTCGTGTCAAAAAAACATGAAAAATCGCCCAAATTCTGGTTTTTTTATACACTCTGTAAAGTTCAATTTTCGACCTCTGGTGGCCAGGTGGTCTGCAGGGTGTCGAAAATCGAACTTTTTTAGAAAATCAAATTTTTGCATATTAGCTTTTTCGAAATATGTATTTTCTTTGTCGAAAATTTTCTAAAAAATGGAAGCATTCTTACGCAAAAAATAACATCGCCAACGTGTTTCCCGCATAAAATTACCCCTACTAGGGTCATTTTTGAGAAAATTTCTCGATTTTTTTACCACGTTCGGTGGGATATAAGAGCCGAAGTAGCTCGAAAAATTTTGATACTCGTGTGTTATTTTCACATATTATTCTTAGCCCTAAAAATTCCTAGAAAAGTCTTAGTCCTAGAAATTCCTAGAGTAAGTAGGCGTTCGGTCCCAGTTTATATATTAGAAATTTTTATTAGGGATGCACAAGTTACAAAAAAAAGAGGCGAACTTTTCACCCGCAGAATTATGCGAATTTTGAACACGATAATATTTTGTTCATTGTAACAAAGGAGACAAATTTGTCACCACGCAATAAATTAGTCAACATTGCTATTAGAGTGCTCATTAGACGTTGTTGCGCCCAAAAAACACTGTTAAATGATCTGTGAAACGTTGTCGAGCCCAATAAAAAACGCTGTTAAACGTTGTCGCTCGACAACGTTGTCATTTTTCGACAAAGTTGTTCGTTCGACAACGTAAAAATTTTAGGATCTCGACAACGTTATCGAATTTTAGGATCGCAAAAACGATTTTTCGACAACGTTGTCGAGATCCTAAATTTTTTACGTTGTCGAACGATCAACTTTGTCGAAAAATGACAACGTTGTCGAAAAATCGTTGTCGCGCGACAATGTTCGACAACGTTTAACAGCGTTTTTTATTGGGCTCAACAACGTTTCACAGCTCATTTAACAGTGTTTTTTGGGCGCGATAACGACTAACGAGCACCCTTATGAACAATTTATGTTCGTGCTCAAAATTCGCATATTTCTGGCGAGTGGCATATATATGTTAGGGCCGCCACTAATTCGTTCGGAAATTTTTAACTTCACTAATAACATCACTAATTTCGTTCGGACGCGTTCGGAAACGTTCGAACGAGCGCTCGAACGTTTCCGATCGCGTTCAAACGTTTCCGAACGCGCCCGAACGCCTATTAGTGATGTTTCCGAACACGTCTGAACGCAATTAGTGAACTAAAGTCCGTTCGGGAGCCGTCCGAACGTATTAGTGGCAGTCCTTACCGTTTTATCTGAAAATCAGTTTTATCTGATAAAACTAGTTTTATCTGAAAGGCCTAGGCTTAAGCTTAAGCTTAGGCTTGGGTTTAGGCTTGGGCTTAGACTTGGGCTTATGCCTAAGCTTAAGCTTAAACCTAAGCCTACAGTAGCGGCAAAAAGTCTTGCAACCCCTCCAAATTTCGAATTTTCATGCATTTATTCAATTTTAAACCAATGAAACAATAAAAAAAATAATAGAAATCAACAAAAACAACAGAAAAAATGCTTAATATTTAGTTGGATACCCTTTTGCTTTGATTACAGCCTTCATACGGCGCGGCATCGACTCAACTAGCCCCTTAAGGGTATTCCTGGAATGCGGTTCCATTCTTCTTGGAGTGCCCGGAATAGCTCATTCTTGTTGCTGAAATTCCTCCCGCGGACGCGGCGCTTCAAGATCTCCCACAGGTACTCGATAGGGTTGAGCTTAGGGCTCTGGCTTGGCCATTTCATCACCGGAATATTGACTCCTGGGTGGCGGAACCAGCGCTGTATAAGCTTCGATACATGCTTGGGATCGTTATCTTGTTGAAACTCGTCGAATAGACCCCGGTTTCTCTTCCAGTACGGCAACAAATTCTTCTTTAAAATTTTCCGGTACACCTCCTTATTCATAAAATACATAATAAAGTGGAGAAATAAGTTCAATTAAATTGAAAAAATTTAAAGAAATGCATGAAATTCGAAATTTGCAGGGGTTGCAAGACTTTTTGCCGCTACTGTATGTTTGGGCTTAGGCTTAGACTTAGGCCTAGGCATAAGTTTAGGCCTAAGCTTAAGCCTAGGTCTAAACTTAAGCCTAGGTTCGAGCTTAAGCTTATGTCTAATCTTAGGCCTAAGCCTTTCAGATAAAACTAGTTTGATCAGATAAAACTGATTTTCAGATAAAACGGTAACATATATATAACAAGGATTGTCACTTTTTGCAACTTGCGCATCCTTATAAAGGCCTAACGAGGTAAAGGCCTAATAAGATACAACTTCTCATTGGTTGATTCAGATTTAAAAATAGGCGATTTCAGATAATGCTGAATTACATTCTCCAGTGAGTGAAAAGTTTTATTTCCAATTTTGAAGGTTCCATTTACTTGATCGACTTCCACGCGGAAGTGTTTGTTGCGTTGTTGCGCTTTCAATGATATTGAATAATCTCCTGGCTAAAAGGATATAATTTATTTTCTTACGATGTGCTTGTTAAAATCTTACATTCCCTTCACTGTCTCGTACAAGAAAATCGCCCTCACTTCCACGCTGATTTAGCTCAAATTCACTTTGTTCTCTTGTTATTTTTCCATAATACCACGGCGTTTTATCATACGATGAACCTGTTGGGGGTCTAAAAAATCCAAATTGCGCCACGGAGGGGTCTAGATTTGGAAATTTTTCGTGGATGGGGCTCTCAATAATTCGAAATTTGTTACTACTAAGTCCTTAGTAGTATCCAAAATTTTTCAAAATTTCATTTTCTGCCAAAAAAGACATGCTTTTTGGCTAAACTTTGATCAATAATTTAATTTTAGTGAAAAATTTGATAATTTTCGTTAAAAAATTAATATTTGGGGGGGGGGAGGCAGACACTCTCAACCCACGGACCACTCAACCCGGACAACTCGAACAACTCAACTCAGGACAACTCAACCCACGGACAACTCAATCCAGGACAATTCAACCCATACAACTCAAACAAAAAATCTATAGGACTTTTCTTAGCCTTAGGCTTAGGCCTTGCCCTTAGGCTTAGACCTTAGGCCTTAGGCTTAGGCCTAGAACTCAGGCTTAGGCCTAAGCCTTAGGCTTAAACCTTAGGCTTAGGCCTTAGGCTTAGGCCGTAGTCTTAGGCTTTAGGCTTAGGCTTAGGCTTAGACCTTATTCTTAGGCCTAGGACTTGGGCCCAAACAACTCAACCCATTCTTTGGGTTGAGTTGTCCTGGGTTGAGTTGTCCGGGTTGAGTGGTCCGTGGGTTGAGTGGCCCTGGAGCCATTTGGGGGGGGGAGGGGGTACACTTGTACTGCCCATCTAGAAAACAAATAAAAGCAAAAACCCACAATGAATTTTGAGGCTTCAAGTTTAAAGGAGTGATAGGTTTGATTGGAAATTGTGGAGGATTGAATGGAGGATTAGTAGGCTGAACTGGTTCTTTATTCACAGGCTAAAAAGTGTATATATGTATTGGGTTGTTTGATAAGTATTGTCGGCCCAAAAAATACATCAAATTTCGGTATTTTTCGCTCGTTTTCGTTGAAATTTTCTTCAGTATTATGCAAAAATGCATATTGAATACGATCTAATCTGTATTTTTGAGCGTAATTCATATTTTCGTGTCGATATACAGACTTTTTCAAAAAATGGGGGTTTTCAATTAATTTTTAAATGTCGACATTTGGCTATAGAAGTCGATTTTTAACGAAATTTTCGACCGTACTGGAGTTTTTCTAGTCGGGGAATCGATTGCGCGCAATGCCGAGGCATGAAAATGCTTGCCTGACTCTGGTTCAAGGAATATAAAGTTTTTAAGGCATTTTCGAGGTATGCTCCTCGTAGAGTACCTTCCTGTGGTCAAAATCAAAAAATTTCTTCAGATTCGTGTTCCCATGTTGAAAAACTTCCTGACACCAAATTTCAGCCAATTGAGAGAACTTTTCGAAAATTCAAGTTTTGGTACCAAGAGAATTGAACAATTCGTCAAAAATTCAAAAAAGTTGAAAATTCGTCAAAAATTGAAAAAAATCGAAAAAATTTTTGGGGCCGAGAAATACTTATTGAACAACCCATTATAAATTTGTTGCCTGAAAGTATAAAAAAAATGACCTCTACATAATTGCTGGGAATCATCCCAGTTTGACCAGTTTCATTCCGAGCAATCCACCAATCGGGATCTTCTAAGGGTTTTTCTATGATTTCTAGACGTTCGCCTAAAGAAAAAATTTGAATTTTATAATGTTCTGTCAATCGCTTCAACAACTAAACCTTTTCTATTGAATCAGGCAATATCGTAGGTACATAAGAGGGGACTAACAGATTTCGTTGGTTTATACAAAATTTTTGATAGCGAAATTTGAACACGAGCATAAATTGACCATAGTAACAAAATTGAAAAATTCGATAAAAAATTGAAAACTTCGTCAAAAATTGAAATATTCGAAAAAATTGAAATATTTGAAAAAAATTGAAAAATTCGTCAAAAATTGAAAAATTACAGAAAAGTTACAAAAAGTGACAACCCTTATCACCGACCAGAAATATGCGAATTTTGAGCACGAACATAAATTGACCATAGTAACAATGATGAAAAACTCGCCTTGGGGTGACAAATTTATCTTCATTGTTACAACGAACAAACTATTATCGTGCTCAAAATTCGCATATTTTTGGCCGGTGACAAAAATGGTGTCACTTTGTGTAACGTTGTGCATAGTTAATTTTGAAATGATATGTTCAAAATTACCTTGTGTAAATGATAATTCTTCTGAGTTTTGGGCGTCGAATGAATATACTGCAATAACAGTCTAAATTCCAACATAAATTTTTGACAAAAATTTTTTCTGTATTTACTTCAATTGCTCGTTGATTGAAGCCGGATATGGCTATTTCGGGCTTTCTTAGATCTGCTAAACCAGGTAATGCCACTCTATTGGACGTAGATACTGTGTTATCCGAGCTTTCTTCCACATAGTTAGATGGGAACCATCCGGTGTAACCGTTAGCCTATAAACTATTTTGTATTGCGTTATACAGAGCGCACAAAAACCGGTTTTTAAGATTTTTGTCAAAAATTGAAAATTCGCAAAAATTGAAAAATTCAAAATTTTCTCATCATCATCTAAATAATCAAATAAGGATTTTTTCTCGAGAAATCGATTGCGCGCATTTCGAACAATGAAAACGTTTCCGAGCCTATTTTCGCTTCAATACACACATCTCTTCCCTGAATCAGAGTCTATGAAGTTGAAATTTTTAAAGGTTCGGTAATGCACATAATCGATTTCTCGCATAGAAAAAAACTCGCTACAGGGATATTTTTGGTGAAGAATAAAAAATTTGAACAAATCGACAAATCACTAGTTTTCGATCACACTTTACCAACTTACTTCCCCTTTCCACCATCCATCAGGAGATTTTTCGATTATCTTGACGGAATCTCCCTTATTCAACGGAAGTTCATCTTCTCTTTGTGGTACATAAGGGTATGTGGCAACTCCAAACATTTCGTTCATTTAATAATAATCTGGGCGAGCACTAAGGGTGAACCTGATTCAGGGTTTTCGTTTTAATAACCCAAAATAATTTTCAAATTGGATAAAGTTGGTGTCGTTTTGTTCGTCTCGTCGAGCTATAAAGAATGCTGTCTTTGTTTTTATAAATACATCTAATAATTAAGCGTATTGTTAAAAAATGTAAAATTCAGGGTTTTCGTGTCAATGTTCAGACACATTCAAAAACGTAATTTGAGGCTAGCGTCTCAAAAATTGCGTTTAGAGACTGCTAGCGTTCAGCCTGAAAAATGAAAAACGTTGAAAAAGAATTTTGTAATGTTCTACCAATCGTTTCAATAAACAAATTTTATTAAATTAGGGAAATGATATTGATGTGCATGTTTTCGTTGTAATACATAATCACAACTTCACACGCAATTATCTCACAACAGTATCGATTCCGAATTTAAAGCAAAAAACGTTCTATTTTTCATGAAATTTCATAATCATCAACAAAAACTGACAAATTTTTTGATCGAAGTGTGGCCCTTATAAAGAACCAGTATCTCCGCAGGAAGATTAGAATTTACTTCCACCGCAACAAAAAAATTATCGCCTCAAAAGTTTTCAAAACTGGACTTTGTCGCTTATAGCTCTACGAGGCGAATAAAACGACACGAAAATTATCCAATTTGATAATTGCTTTGGATTATTGAAACAAAAACACTGATTAAGGGTTTTTGTTTTAATAGCCCAAAATAATTTACAAAATAGATAAATTTGGTGTCATTTTGTTCGTCTCGTCGAGTTATAACGAATGCCGTCTTTCTTTTTACAAATACAAATTGAAAAATCGAAAAATTCGTCACAAATTGAAAAATTCGAAAAATTGAAATTTTGTAAAAAATTTGAAAAAAGTTGAAAATTCGCCAAAAATTGAAAAATTTGTCAAAAATTGAAATATTCGAACAAATTGAAAATTTTTTTAAGAATTCGAAAAAAGTTGAAAATTCATCAAAAATAGAAAAATTAGAGAAAAAATTGAAAAATTCGTCAAAAATTGATAACTTTGTCAAAATTGGAAAATTCGCCAAAAATTGAAAAATTTGTCAAAAATTGAAAATTCGAAAATATTGAAAATTTTGTCTAAAATTCGAAAAAAGTTGAAAATTCGTAAAAATTGAAATATTTTAAAAAATTGAAAAATTAGAAAATATTCGAAAAATTGAAATTTTATAAAAAATCTGAAAAAAGTTGAAAATTCGTCAAAAATTAAAAAATTCGAACAAATTGAAAATTTTGTAAATTCGATAAAGTTGAAAATTCATAAAAAATTGAAAAATTTGTCAAAAATTTGAAAATTCGCCAAAAAATTGAAAATATTGTCAAAAATTCGAAAAAAGTTAAAAATTCGTCAAAAATTGAAAAATTAGAGAAAAAATTGAAAAATTAGACAATGATGTTTAATGGAAGATTTTTTTAGTTTATAAAATAAAAATTTCAAAGTCAAATGCTTATAAATGTTGAGTGAGTAATATCAATTGAAGAGCCGGAATTTTCTCCGTCAATTCTTATCAGTTTCATGACACTTTTGGAAGATGAAAAAATTCGATCAATACTAATTTTATGGTCTAAAACTTTTCTTCTATACAGTCAACCCCCGTCTTCCCGCATGGCGCGCAAAAAAAACCGGCATGGGTTAAAATTACAAATAACTATCATCAATCGATTCAGCTCGCCAAGAGCTTCAAAACGAATACCATATCATGGGGTTTTGGGGTTTCCCATGGCCGAGTGGGTAAAGTGACTGATTTGCACTTTAAAAACGCGAGTTCAAATCCCAGCCCGAATTTAAGATTCTCTAAATTACATGAAAAATTTTGCATATCTCTATTTTGGTATCTAAAACAATTCGCAATCATTTTTGGTTGGTACACACTTGCTGGAGCTATACAGTAAGGCTATGTCTTGCATTAAATTCAAATTACTACTATACAGCTCCAGCAATTGTCTAGCAACAAAAAATGGTTGTAAAGTGTTTTAGAGAGTAAAATAGAGATATGCAAAAATTTTCATGAAAACTGGACAATTTGAAATTCGAGTCGGGATTCGAACCCGCGCCTTTAAAGTGCAAATCAGTATCTTTACCCACTCGGCCATGAGGGAAACCCCCAAATCTCCATGATATGGTACTCGTTTTGAAGCTCTTCGCGAGTTGAGTCTATTTATGACATTTATTCTTTAATTTTGATCCATGCCATTCATAGGTCGGCAAGGTGGGGAGGGGACCCCGATGAGGTGGTCCCCCACCACCTCCACCAAAAAAACGACCTTTTGTTTAGTATTCTGACACCCAATTTTTATGGACCACCTCATATGTTCGGCGGGGTCTATGCGTGATCCCCCCTTTAAATTTGGGCTCGTGCGTAGTGGGTCAGGGGGAGGCTCCCCCCTTGCCGACCTATGATGCCATGCTCTTTTTTGTTTGTTGCGCGCCGTGCCCGATTCTCGTTAATTTTAGCCGTTATTGCCAATTAACTTTTTATGTTCGCAAGAATTGCTTGTTTTGCAGTCGCTTATCAACTTTTACCTTAACATCAAGGTTAATAAGAGCTCTTTCAAATCAACGTGTCCGGTTGTCGATTGTGTAAACATCGAGGGCCATATGCTTATGTTGTTTTGCTCCACTCGATTTCGATACTTTTTTGTGCACGTGGCCACTGCGTATCACCAATTGTAACGAGCAAAATTGAACGACCGACCGAGTTCTCGAGCAGCTTCGATTTTAAATATAGCCCTTCAAAAAAGTTTAAAGAAGAAAAGTTGTTTACTTCCGGAGCAAAAGAAACAAACAAATTTACACATGATGAGCTAAAAAAGTGGTTTTTCGGAGCTACTAAACAAACTTGATTAAATCATTGGTTAACTATAATATGAATATAAGCAAAGGGGGACACACACGTGAGAAATTGTTTGAATTTTTTTCTGGAAATGACCTCTCTAGCGGTGCAGAGAATCTGAATTTGACGTTTTCGAAGCGAAAAAATACTTCCCTGATTCAGAGAAGGCGTATTGAAGCGAAAAGTTGCAAAAATGCAATTTTTGTCTAAAAACGACCCCTTTTGGGGTTAAAATGTGCGAAGAAAGCGACTTTTTGCTTCAATACGCCTTTCCTGAATCAGGGAGAAATTGAACAAATTCCAATTTTTGACGAATTTCAATTTTTCGAATTTTTCAATTCTCTTTTTTCGCTTCGAAAATATCAAATTCGGATTCCCCGCATGTTTTTACCCCTATAGGGGTCATTTCCAGAAAAAACTTTCTGGAAAAATNCGAAAAACGCTTTCCTAATTTAGAGAAGGCCTGTATATTGAAGCGAAAAGTCGCACAAATGCGATTTTTGCCTAAATACACACTTCCCTGAATCAGGGAAGCGTTTTTCGCTTCGAAAATATCAAATTCGGATTCCCCGCATGTTTTTACCCCTATAGGGGTCATTTCCAGAAAAAACTTTCTGGAAAAATTTTCACGTAGGTGTCTCCCCCCCCCTTATTGTGTAGTAGCTCTAAAAATTTTTTTTGAAAAAATCGCAAAAAGTCGGTTTTTTTGCGCCAACCTGTATTTTTGTCCAAAAAATTTTACCAAAAAAGTGCCCCTTGTATCTAAAAGTGCTTCCCCCCGTATAATCGAAATTTTTTTGCTACCATGGAACTTTTTATTGAATTATTCAATGTGTACATTGAAACGAAAAGAAATGTGGATTCTTATATAGCTTTTTTATGCATCCCTGCGTGGTCGTATGGCGGGAAAATCAGGATTAGTACTAACAGTACTAACTAATCCTGATTTTCCGCCATACAACCACGCAGGGATGTATCAAAAAAGCCATATAAGGATCCACGTTTCTTTTCATTTCAACATACAAAAGAAACGTGGGTATAGCTTTTTTATGCATTCCTGCGTGGTCCTATAGCAGAAAAATAAGGATTAGTACTAACTAGACCTGATTTTCTGCCATACGACCACGCAGGGATGCATAAAAAAGCTATACAGGATCCACATTTCTTTTCTTTTCAATGTATACATTGCCTGATTCAATAAAAAGTTTCGTGGTAGTCAAAAAAAATTTTCGACTATAGCTGGAGATCTGGCTACGCCACTGATATTTAAGTTAGAAAAATTTGGTGGAGGTAAGTGTTTGGGTGTTTTCAAAAATAAATTTTTCTGGCCAATTTTTTGTGTCTTATCTTGTTTGTCGAGAAAAACACTTCATTTTGTCCACTTGTATAAAAATATGTTGTTTTTTTCTCTCTCTCCGCAGGCTCCAAAGTGCAAAAGTCGAGTGTGCTCCCCCGAAAAGTCATTCTCCCCTATATTTGCAGGGTGAAGCGAACCCATCGAACGGAAAAATAAATAGCCAAGGCCTTCTCTTTCTCCGCATACACACAAAATGGAGAATTCCACTTTTTTCGCTTTCCCTTCTCATAGCGACTATAAAAAATTGTTGTTTATCATTTCAGATCACATGTTGGGGCTGCACCGCTCGCACATTTGAAGATTGCACGGATTCTATTAAGGGATAGCAAGGGGTGGAGTCTTTCGGGATGGAGAACGAACATTTTGCAGCTTCCCTTTGCTATAAATAAGAGGAGAAAAACAAGGCCGTATAGCACGAGGAATTCCTAATCGTGAAAATCTATTTTTGAGTGCGAAAATAGTTTATCATTCTTTTCTAGGGCGAGATTCATTTGCCGTTTTACTTATACGAAAAAATTGTCAACATGGCCGAGAAAAAAGTATGCTAGATTTTGTTAATTTTTGAAAAGAACTAAACAGTATATATTGGCCTTTATCCTGATTCAGGGATGAATTTTGTGTATCGAAGAAGAAAAAGAAAAAATTATAAAGAATTTAAATTTTGGGTCGACATGGCCTCAGTGGCGCAGTAGGTTGCGTGTTTGGCTGTTGCCCGAAAGGTCGCGGGTTCAATACCCAGCTTCGTCGCTNTTTTGAGTGCGAAAATAGTTTATCATTCTTTTCTAGGGCGAGATTCATTTGCCGTTTTACTTATACGAAAAAATTGTCAACATGGCTGAGAAAAAAGTATGCTAGATTTTGTTAATTTTTGAAAAGAACTAAACAGTATATATTGGCCCTTACCCTGATTCAGGGATGAATTTTGTATATCGAAGAAGAAAAAGAAAAAAAAGAGAAGAAATTATAAAGAATTTAAATTTTGGGTCGATGTGGCCTCAGTGGCGCAGTAGGTTGCGTGTTTGGTTGTTGCCTGAAAAGTCGCGGGTTCAATACCCAGCTTCATCACTTGGTTTTTGCCCAAAAAATTGGTGAAGAGAAATAGAATTGTCAAAATTGAGACTAATTTTTTGGGCAAAAACCATGCGACGAAGCTGGGTATCGAACCTGCGACCTTTCGGGCAACAGCTAAACACGCAACCTACTGCGCCACTGAGGTCAAGTTGACCCAAAATTTAAATTCTTTATCATTTTTTCTCAATTTTGACAATTCTATTTCTCATCACTGTTAAAAGATTTTTTGATACGGTTTTTTCTATGTTGTTAGGACATCACTAGACTATCAAATTATGTTCAAATCAAATCTCTACTTTATTGGGAAGGCGGAGAAAAGTTGCTTTAAAAAATTCAAACTGAAAATTTTTTTTCAGTTTTTTTCACTTCAAACAACCTACTGGGACACTTTGTATATGCATATATACGTTATATAAACAAAAAAAATCAAATTTTTTAGCCAACATGGGACTATTCCGGATTCAACGATGTCCATTGGAGACCCGTAAAATTAGGTAAATCCACTTACCCCCCCCCCATCCACATTTAATTTTTTTAGCTAATCGAACCCGAACAATCTCAACTGACTCAGGCACAGATTCCTTGCCAGACAGCCCCAGTGCAACGTAAGCGCTCTATCTTTTTTTCGTTAAAAAATGTTTTGTAGGAGCACTGGAAGACGCTTTTCCATCACGAATATGCTTTTTGGAAGCCCGGGTATTAATCGACAAGGTTCCTTGGATTCACCCAATCCACCAAATTTTGGTGACCAACAAGCTCCCAGGAAACCATCCATGGTGGAGGTATGAAAATTGTGATTTTTTCAAATAAATTTTTTCGACCTTCAAATTTTTATTCTGCATAAAAATACTCTTGAATGACCCCCCCCCCAGAGCTTTTCTACAAGGTGATTAAAAAAATGAAATTTGCGATTTTTCAAAAATTTTCAAGTTTTTTAATTTTCACCAAAATAACCCTAGGAAGTTTTTCTATGCGAGGAATTGATTGAGCGCAACCAAAAAAATTTCTTATACCAAATTTTCCCGCCAGCATCCCTGCGTGGTCGCTATGCCCCATATCGGGTGTCATAAAACGGAGGTTTGACTGTATTCGATTATGCTAAACACGATGGTGATGCCTTTCTTTTTTATGAAAAAAACCAATTTTTTGATTTTTGTGTGTTTTTTTTCTTCAAAAATCAATTTTTAGATACCCTCTACCATAGCATTTTGTAAATTGCACTCTTGGGGACTATGACCCCCAGACAATGTATCCTTTGAAAAAAATTTTTATCAAATAGAATTCGATCGTTTTAGAGTGTGGAGAAGATGATGAAAGAGCACCGCAAGATTTTGGACGATATTCCGTAAATCAAAAGCTGATGATGCCTCAATGTTGTAGAATAGAATTTTTCATCTATGTATTACTACTGTTTCTATTTTTGCGTATACCACATAGGTATCACCTTTTGGTGTGATGCTACTCGTCGAACACCTCAAAAAACATCCTGTATATAATAACTTATCTAGATGTAAAAAGGACCAGTCCACTCAGAAAAAAACACTATGAAAAACTGATAAATTCGAAAAGTTATGAGAAATGGAGCATTTTTTGTTTTTACGATATGCTCTGAATCGTTATAGTTTTCGAGATAATTGCGTTTGAAGTTGGCGATTTTTGAAAGAATCTGTGTATTACAACGAAAATGTGTACACAAATTCAAAATTTCAAACGCAATTTTCTCGAAAACTATAATGATTTAGAGGGTATCGTAAAAACAAAAAATGCTCCATTTTTCATGAACTTTCCGAATATCAACAAAAGAACAACTTTTTCCCACTGGACTGGTCCTTTAACGTTATTTTTAAAATGTTATTCTTGAACACTAATTTATAGTTCAAATCAATCTGTAAACTTTTCGGAAAAGTCAATGTTGTGCTAATTTCGGATGAACTAGTTCGTTACTCCCGTACTGACTTCCGAAAAGTTGGCTTCTGAAAAGTTTACAGAACGTTCAAATCTTGCAAGTTAAAAATTGTAATAATCTTGTACATATTGTTTCAAAATAAATTATTAGTGCTGGTGGTTTCACGTCACTTCGTCGAAAACGTCACTTCGTCGAATGCGTCATTTAGTCGAAACGTCATTTGGTCGACACGTCACTTAGTCGACCCGTCACTTAGTCGAAACGTCACTTGGTCGAACACGTCAGTTGGTCGACTACGTCACTTGGTCGACCCATGTAATATTTTTTTCGAGTATTTTTTTGTAATATTTTGTAAGAGACCAAGATGCAAGTATACGTTTTTATTATGGCTCATAAAAATGTGGTCGAATAAATCTGGCTTAGGGTCTAAGGCCTAAGCCTAAGGCCTAAGCCTAAGGCCTAAGGCCTAAGCCTAAGGCCTAAGCCTAAGGCCTAAGCCTAAGGCCTAAGCCTAAGGCCTAAGCCTAAGGCCTAAGCATAAGGCCTAAGGCCAAGGCCTAAGCCTAATATTTTCGTTTTTTAATATTTTTTAAATGTATGAGCAATAAAGACACAACTGATTTTTGATTATAAGAGGTAAGGAAAAGAATAATTTTGAACAGGAGACGGTACATGTGTCGACCAAGTGACGTGGTCGACCAAGTGACGTTTCGACTAAGTGACGGATCGACTAAGTGACGTGTCGACCAAGTGACGTTTCGACTAAGTGACGCAGTCGACGAAGTGACGTTTTCGACGAAGTGACGGTACACGTAGTGCTGGTATACCAAATGTCACAAACATCGTTTTACTGAAGAAGAAAATTACGTGTTTTTAGAAGAAATCAGTGCGATCGCACGCTTCAATACACCCTCTCCTTCACTGAATCAGGGTCAGGGCCGCCACTAATTCGTTCGGAAATTTTTGAATTCACTAATTTATCACTAATTCCGTTCGGACACATCACTAATAGGCGTTCAGAAACGTTCTGACGCATTCGGAAACTTTCAGACGCGTTCGGAAATGTTCGAACGAGCGTCCGAACGTTTCAAAACGCGTCCGAACGCCTATTAGTGATGTTTCTGAACGCAATTAGTAAAGTTATTAGTGAACTAAAGTCCGTTCGAGAGCCGTCCGAACGTATTAGTGGCGGCCCTCAGAGAATCGTTTTCAGGCTTCGAAAATGCGCGCAATCGATTTCTAGCATAGACAAACATACTAGAACAAGTTTCTGGCTGATTTTATAGCGTTTTTGGGGGTGTTCCCACGTTTTGCACATTTTGGCCCGCCGTGGTGATGTCAAGAAAATTTTTGAATTTATAATTTTTAACAAATTTTTTCGAATTTTTCAATTGACCCAAGGCCGAAAAGATCTCGATCGGCAAAAAGTTTTGAAAAACCCCGTTCAGGATCGGCATTCGCGTCGCACTGATTTCTTTTCAAAGCGTAATTTTCTTCAGTAAAATTTCGATGTTTGTGTCCATTTGATCGACCAGCACGATAAATTATGCATTTTTTATTACAAAAAAAGTTGAAATAACTTCTCGAGAAAAAATTTTTCTGGCAAACAAAAGATTACATCGTTTATTTGTACAGCATATGACATTTTACTGCTTTTTTCCATTGATTTTGTGTGTGCACTGAGTTAGTTTATTGCAATTTTTGTTATTAAATACAAAATTTTGAGCACGAAAAATTTAGCTGATTTTTAGTTAAAAAATGCCTTTGGTTACACTAACTACTAATATACTAGATGAAAAATTGCCAAGTGATTTGAATAAAACTATTTCGGAATTTTTATCGGGACTTTTTGGTAAACCGGTAGAAGTGTTTTCGGTTTTGGTTGATTCCGGGAGACGTTTTACAATTGGAGGAACTTCTGAGCCTGCTGTGATGCTTGTTGTAGGTCCTTATATAAAATGCTAAAATTTTGTGGATTTGAGGGGAAGGAGTAAGAGTGATGCTTACAAAAAGTGACTATTTTTTCGGCATTACTACTTTATCCAAGGTTTTGTTTCTCCAAGATTTTTCAAAAGCTTTTTTCTCGATGAGGAAAATTCCAAATTGAATAATTTTTTTTTAAACCATGCAAAAATTTAGTG
>OZJO01027892.1:0-20899 GCA_900406225.1 Acrobeloides nanus | reverse complement strand
TTGATCAAAATCATCGGGGGGGGGGGTAATTTTATTCGAGGAATCGATTGCGCGCATTTTCGAAGCATGAAAAAATTTAGTATTTATGTACTATTCCCCACCCAAACTGAAAAAAGGCTTAGGTTTTGGTTTATGATTAGGCTTAGGCTAAGCCTAGACCTAGGGAAGGGTGGGTAAATTGAAACAAAAATCAGTTAAACCAGAGTCAAAGAAATTTTCGGCACTTATGCACTATCCTCCCCCCTAGGAGGGAGGGGGGATAGTGCATAAGTGCCAAAAATTTCCTTGCTCTGGTTTAAGCGATTTTCGTTTCAATTCACTCACGCTTTAGCCCCCCCCCTATCGTCCAAAAAATTAATGAAAAAGCGCGATTTTTTAAGGAAATTTACACGTTCATCCCCCTGTCGCCGATTAGCCCTCTCTGTCGCAAAATCCTGGCTACGCCTATGCATCCATCGAAAAAAATTTTGCCACCCATTCAAAAAATTTTCAAAATTTGGCTTACAAAATATTGAAAATTTCGCATTTTTAGGTTGACTTTTCTAAGACTTTCTTCTAATTTTCCAAATAAAAAATATTCTAAGTTATTTTAGATGATGGAGTTATAACATTCTCTTCAGTTCCAATGTCTAACCGAATTCTAACAATGTTACAAAATCGTAATGCTGCATTAAATTCGCCAAATTCCAAATTGACATCCGTGTATTTTGAAGCGATGAAGAAGCTAGCCATAGATAAGGGTATTCCTGTGAAAACTACCCAAACTCCAATCATTGTNGTTAATAAATAGTTTTTTTCTTTCAATATTTGTTGAATGAATACTTTTTTATGCAGTTAAATTAACAACAAGGCAAATTTAAAAAAGAACTTTATCCAAATTTTCATTTTTCAAACTCGTTAGGCCAGATCTCGTTTGTTCAAGTATAGCTTGAAGACAATCTGTGAAAAAAGTGCTGAGCTCGGGATCCATTTTTCTCAAAACTTCGGTATGGCAAAACCAAATATTTTTTGAGTTGCGACCACTCAAAAACTTGCAAAAATGCTTCTCTCCCATCTTTCAATTCCCATACCCAGAATTCTTAGTGCCACGGGTAGTTCGAACTTTCGAGATATCGTCTCTTAAAGTCCATGACATGGAGTTTCAATCCATGCACTTCCATAGATAAAAATCCATGCAATTTCATGAAAGTGCATGTATTGAAACTCCATGTAGGTCATGGACTTTAGTCATGAGCAATATCTCGAAAGTCCAATTACCCGCGGCACTAGGAATTTTGAGTATGGGAGTTGGAAGATGGGCTCGAGAGAAGCATTTTTGCAAGTTTTTGAGTGGTCGCAACTCAAAAAAATATTTGGTTTTGCCATACCGAAGTTTTGAGAAAAACGGGTCCCGAGTATGGGACGATGTTTGACGTAAAAAATTTCTCTATAAATCCTTTTGCCATGATCAAAGTGTCATTCGAGAGACTAGATCTTGTGCTTCATTTTTTGTCTGTGTATATGGGGGTCGTTTTATAAAAAAAAGTGGTCGAAAAATGAGTTTTTCACAGGAATATGAGATTGTTACAGGGGTCAAAAATCAAAGAAATGACCCTAGCAAAATATTTTTCCACTACGGTACATCCAAAAAATAGCTAAAAATAAACTACAACTCTCTCACTTGCTCTTACATTTAATCCCGGGTCAAAATCAGGTACCTAACAAATCGTTTGGCTATTATGAAGATTATGGTCTCAGAACCCCCTAAAATTGGTTTTTCAATCTTACAACTTGATTAACGTTTTATAGTTAAAAGATTTTGACTCAAAATTCTTTTTATTAGCTAGAACTAATCATAAACTATTGTTTTGTCTTACCCATGCTCTCTGAATACTTTTTAGGACTTGTCTAGTACTCAGATATCACACCTCACGTCTAATTATGGCTGCAATTAAAGTAATATTCTATAATAATTAACTCATTTTTTTATAGAAAAAAGAATGATATAATTTTTAAAGAATATTACTTTTTATAGCTTATTAGAACTTATAAATATTCCGGTTTTAATCTATCTAGTAAAAGAAATTAACTCATTCAGAACCATAGGTGAATCCTATGGAAACTTCTATCCCATGGGCGCAAAAGTCCCCCACCCGAAAATTTGTGCATATCTCTATTTTGGCATCTAAGACACTCTGAATCGATATCGTTGCCGAGATAATTGTGTTTGAAGTTGGCGATTTTTGAAGTCTATGTATTACAACGAAAATATGAACGCAGTGAAAATTCGTCCTTGAATCAATACAAGTTGTATATTGACGCGAAAATTCAAAATTTTTTGGCAGTTTTCGTAAGTCGATGAAAAACGTTAAAATTTTTTGTAATTTTCGCATCAATACACAACTTGTATTGATTCAGGGACGAATTTTCACTGCGTTCATGTTTTCGTTGTAATACACAAAATTTCAAAAATCGCCAACTTCAAATGCAATTCTCTCAGAAACTATAACGATTCAGAACATGTTGTAAAAACTAAAAATGCTCCATTTTTTATGAAAATTTTTCGAATATATAATTTTTTCATAGTGTTTTTTTAGAGTAGATCGGTTCTTGAATGTAAAAGATTTTTTCCTCAGAACTTCTAAATTTTATTACATATAATTACTTTGAACTGAAAAGAATATGTAAAACTAAAGGACGAACACATATCTAGTTCATTTTCCAATAAGTTGACTTATAATTGTTATGGGAGAAATAGAAAATTCCGTATGGATAGATGAAAAGTCTTCAACGCATAGGAGGATCTTTTGTAAAAAGCCACAAAGTCGAAACGCCCTTGCTGGGTCGGTTGGATAGTAGACGGTACAGTGTCTAACTAACCAAAAGCAATACGTATCGTAAAGAGAGGCTGCAAACTTTAAACTCTCCATTTGATGGCCTAAAAACAAAAAATTCTTGATGGTTGAAAATTATTCGAATTTTGCTTGCCAATTTTGCAGAAAAGCAAACATGATAACAATCGAACTTCTTCGCTATCCAACTTTTGCACCGATGCTTCCGGATTAGGAAAGGAAATTAAATCGTTGATCTATATTTATATATTCAAAGTAATTTTTTATGAGAAAAAGTCGGCATACACAATAACGGGATGGAACGATCGTTCAAACAACACAAAAATGGGAGACAAAAACAGGACGACAAGAGCAGAACAATTTCAGATCTCGGCTCCTAAAAGGAAATTTGATATGGTGCCAAAGACTTTTTTTACAGGATAAAAAGTTGAGAAAAAAGTCTTTTACACTATCTACAAAACTAAGAGCTGAAGGAAAAAATCGTCCCGTTCTTGTTTATCCCCGTCGCCGTCCCGTTATTGTGTATGCCAAAAAGTCTCATTACCTTTTCATTGTTGAATACGATATTTCCTTGTTCCGCTGCGTATATGGCAAGAAACATGGCCCAGAATCGTTCCAAAATTTCACATTTTTGAGATTGAGCCAAAAACATAACTACCGAACTTTCTGAGGCTTTTTGTATGGCTTTCGAGAGTAAAATATCTTCTAAATAAGTTTCAGTTGACACTATTTCAGATTTTATTGTTTTAAAATTAATTGATAGACATTCAATGACCATCATGGTGTAGTGGTTCGGTGCGCTGCCAAGGAGTTCGGTATTACTTTACACTAGCAAGGGTTCGGTTCCCCCTTGCATCTAGAAGATTTTACCCTACAGATAAATCTAACAAGGAGCAGCTCACTAGCTGCAGCGCGGGTATAGAAAATCGACTAATACAGAATAAAGTTCATGAAAATGGATAATTTAAAAAAAAATTTTGGAGGCGCATGGGACAAAAAAATTGAGCTTAAGCGCTTTCAAGGTTGTACGCTTAAGGAGTCAAACCCCAGAGTGAGATTGATGGAAAATTCTCAAAATCGCCATACTTTCATTCAAGTTTTCAGAGCTTGTATGCGTTTTGATTGATTCTGATGAACAACGACGCTTACGAGGACCTCTTTCTTTTTGTACGGCTAAAAATTTCTTAGTTACAAATCAGAAAAAAACGTTTACCATTTCGATTCATCTGCATTTCAAAACATTTTCTTAAGCGACAAGCAGGACACCAATTTCGACGTGTTTTATCCACCGGGCATTTATTATCACCAGCTATAAAGGGTTTAAACTTATTACCCTCGATAATTCACCACCCATCAGTTCCTAGCATACATGAGCAAGGAGGTAGGTTGGCCGAAATTTGACCCCCCAGCGGCGACATGGGGGTGGGTCGACCCCCTGCCCAAGTGTGGTCTCCTGAAGTGGCGGATTATCTAGAGTCGACTGTATAAACTTTACAGCAAAAAAATTAATGTTATAATAGACTTACAGATACAAGTATATGTGATGCTTCGCCTGACACTAAAGCTTTTGTAATTAGTTGTGCAAAACAAAATTTTCTCACCTCCTTTTAAAGAAACAACTACACCCATCACAAGTCCATAAACCTAAAAAGTATAGATACAAAAAGGAAATCGTACAAAGAATCTACCATAGTGCCTGCCATAGCTTTTGTCCCCGCATATTTGACATGGAATCGACGCTGGTAATGATCGCCCTAAAATGGAATGCAAGTCATACGTGGGCAAGAGGAATGGAATCAGAGACCAAAAATGCGAATTTGGTCTATTATCCATTTCGCATTTTTGCGATATATAAAAATGCGAATTTTTTGGCGATTTGAATATTATTTTTTTGGCGAATTATGCATTTTTTGATGACCCATTTCGCATTTTTCACATAAAAATCTCAAATTTTTCGCGCTTCATCGAAAAAAATGCGAATTGGGTACTTAATTTTTTCGCTAATGCGACGAAATGCGAGGGGGATCATGTCTCCCCCTTGTCCACGTATGATGCAAGTTTTAATGCTAGCCTGAGAAAATCTTAAAACTTACCCATATCTAGCTGAAATTATGAAATAAATCCAAGTGACTCTTTGATTTTGCTTATTAATATTTGACTTATGTTGTTGGTGGGAAAATTTGTTGAGAAAATTTGCTTATTCTTAGCTCTACCTGAAAGTCTTTAATTCATTTACATGGAAACATCAAATATCAGATTATTTTTAAACTTTGTGCTAAAAATTATCTACTAAAAATAGATCCGAGCCCAAAAATCCAAAGAATGAATTTTTTAGATATAAATTTACTAATAAAAAAGGTCAAGCTTATACTAACAAATTTTGTACGTGGGCTGTTTCCAAAGTTTCCGGATTTTTTACATGAATTTTGGGACAGAAAATTTTTTCTAAAAACAACTTCTATACGGATAATTTAATGTGGGGAATCGATTGGGTGCATTCTCGAAGCGAGAAAACGCTTCCCTGATTCAGGGAAAACAGTGTATTTATTGAAGCGAGAGTATAAAAAATTCAAATTTTAACCGTAAAACCAGTTGTCTAGGGGTTTTTCTAGGCGGGAAATCGATTGCGCGCATTCTCGAAGCATGAAAACGCTTCCCTGATTCAGGGAAAACAGTGCATTTATTGAAGATGATTGCAAATTCTTTTCTCTGCAAAACACCCACCCTTGCCTGAATCAGAATCATGATAGCATTTTCATGTCTGGGCAATGCGCGCCAACGATTCCCCACATGGAAAACCCCTAGAAAGCAGATTTTCCGACAAAAATCCGAATTTTAGTTCATTTTCGCTCCAAAACAATCACCCCTACCCTGAATCAAGGTCAAAGAAGCGTTTTCGCGTATTGGGAATGCGCGCAATCGATTACCCCTATAAGAGTTGTCTTTAGAAAAAATTTTCCTGTCCAAAATTTATGTAAAAAAATCCGGGGACTTTTGGAACAACCCAAAAGATTAAGCCAGAAAATCTTAAATGTATTTTTCTATAAAGTTAGGAAATCTGGAAAGCGAAAAACTTATAACTAACCATGGGCTCAGGTGTCAACTGCATATTGGAATTTGTTATACAAGGTTGTTTGATTTATGGAATGCGCGTTTGAATAACTTATGACAACCGTATGCTTTTGTTAATTGGCGACATTCCCATGCCAGAATCCGATTTCACCGCTTCTTAGGTGACATTCTATAAAAAGAAGTCTACCGAATAGAGAATATTGTAAACCAAGTCATCAGAGATCAGTAAAAAGTTACAGGATGCCCCAAAAAATTGGCAAGGGATATCATTGATTATTATAAAAAGTTAAGCATATTTGCTTGAAAATTAAGCATTTTAAAGAAAAAAAAAATTAAGTATGGCCATCAAAAATTAAGCCAAAATGGCACTCTTACAACTTTGCAATTTTTTAAAGTTTTTTAATTTTTGCTAAAATAACCCTATAGGGGGTTTTTCTATGCGAGAAACCGATTGGCATAATCAACAAAAATTACTTTTTAAAGTCGGCCACAACTTTCAACCATTCATCTTCACAAATCGGAGTTGTTAAAAAAATATCTTCCATATTCTCAATGATAGCCGATGTTATTTTAAGTATTACAGACTTCACTGTACTTGCGCCATAAGTTGTTATTGCTGCAATTTGTTCCATAGTACTTCCTAAAAATTCATATTACATATAAATTTCTAAAGGGAAATCCTAGCAGTAGCATAACTGGGGGGGGGACCCGGAGTGGTTCCTCCCCCCTATTCCTGGAAATTTGCCTTGGTCCCCCTTATGATTTTTTGCCCAACAATTTTCGAAAAAACATAAGGGGGACCAAGGTAAAAATTTTTGTTTGAAATGATTCCCCCATTCTTGGAGTCTGGTTACGCCACTGAATCCTAGGTCGCTAAATTGCAATTTTCGTCTATTTTATGCAATAAAACATTAATGTAACCACAAAATGCAAAATTACCGGATGCAAACAGAAAGACAAAAATTTTAGATTCCCGCGCGAGGGGTTTTTACGACCCCCTATAGAGTTAATTTGGTGAAAACTTTAAAATTTTTGGAAAAAAAATCGATAAAAATCGCAAAATTGCTTCTTTTTTGACACCCTGAAATTTGGGGAAAGCAAGCATGATAACTTTAACACAAAAAATATCTTTAGTAATGCGTTTGTAAGGACATGGCTTTATTTAATTTCTACTCATTTTGGGTATATATTTCATATTTTTTTCAATTTAATATGCTTTTTCCATTCAACATTCAATAAATTGGTAGCCTCCCTAGAAATTGAGTTGTTTGTCGAATAGCCGCTTTTTATATACTTCCAAGCGCCAACGTGCATCTTCTTCTCCCTCAGCATTCTTCTTCTTTTTGCGTCTGGATATTGGTGCACTCGGATCATTGAAGGAGTTTTGATCGGCCACATTCGATTACATCTTGGAAAGCAAATTTCGGCCTGGGAATAAATCCCGGTCAGATCGTCGGCGCTATTCCTTGGGTATGCCCACTCCGCACGAACACAGGCACACTTACACACAATGTCAGCTGTCTTATTTTCTTTCTCCGTCTTCTGCAATCTTGCCTTTGGGTGTCTATAGTGGAAAACTTTCGTAGTATCTTCTAACTTTAGAACAGGTTATGACGTTATAACTCTGACATGGATGCCAATTGTCCTTATTAAGATTTGTCCTTATTTTGAGAGGCCAAATCTTTTTTTAATAAATTTATTAGAAAATCTTATTTTTTCTTATTCTATTAGAAAATCTTATTTTTTACCTATTCTTCTAAAAAATGTCCTTATTTTCATTAGGGCTGCGCGCAGGCGGGATCCCGTTCCGCAAATCCCGCCCGCACCATTTTTTAAGAAAAAATCCTGCCCCGAAAATTGAATAATCCCGCAATGTCTTTTTTTCATCGAAAATTTGGCAAAATCGACCGTTTTTAAGTGATTTTTTTCATTGACATTTGACCATTTTTAACCAAAATTTTCAATTTTCGGGTCATTTTTTGCTTAAAAACTCTATTCTACAAAATTTTTTATCATCTGGAAAAAACTAACGATTTTATACATTATAAATGCATTTATTGTCTTAATCAATTTTTTATCAACAAAATTTAACCTTTTTCACCCCGCAAAAAATCCCGCGAGATCCCGCCCACAAGCTTTTAAAAATCCCGCAATCCCGTCCCGCAAAAATTTTTTTTGAAAAAACCCCGCCCGCAGGCCAATGCGCAGCCCTAATTTTCATTCTTCCTGATTTGGCATCTCTGCTCTTTAAAATTAAAAAATTTAAACTGTCATTTTTTATTACATAGTTTTTTTTTGTTGAATTTTGGCGTATTTTTTACTGTTAGATTGTTTATTTTAGTACCTTTATCTTAGAAACTTTATTTCAGTTCCTAATTTAATTACAGGGTGTGCGGAAATAATCCGACCCTCTATAGTCTACGGGACCCTCCCCCGTCGAGGCCCAAAAATCGATTTTTCAAAAAGTTCTCCAAATCGGCTCATTTTTTGTGCTCGGGGGTTTTCGGCTATGGGAACATGAATCTGAAGGTCCCAACCAGGGAATTCATTTAAAAAAAATAAAAATAGGATAAAAATTTTAAAAATTCATTAAAAAAAATTAAAAAATAGTGTTAAATTTTCGGCTCCCAGTACTCATAAAATCACTACTGGATGGCCCCATATCTGATTATACCAGGGCTCGGAATGGGTTTGATTTATGAAAAATGTTCTGATTTTTGGCAGTATAATCTAGTGAAAATCCGATTGTTTTGGGTCGAAAATCTGATTTTTTGACATTTTTTCATTCCTAGACTTGGATTATACTCATCTATATTTTCAAAGTGTCCAGTACATTTTCACCACTAGAACGATTTTCTGATGTTGGTAATACATTTATTTTGTCGTTGTGAATAATGTGCGAAGCTATCCATTTCTATGTACGGGCCGAATGCACTGTACGGCATCGATTTCTTTGTTTGGAGCATAAGTTTTTGCTGTGTGTACAATTAGCTCGTGAATTTTCGTTTTCATTCAATTTTTTATTTTTACTTTGTCCAATTTTTATAGCACAAATATTGAGCTTATAATACGATTCTGTGTTATTTAATGTGCCTTTATCCTTGATATTTATTGGCAAATAAGATTGGCTAAAGATGTCGATCGCAAGCCATTATCATGCGCACAAGCCCAATGTCCCTATTATTATGGAAGATGTTTTTGGGTGGGTTAAGGAAGGAAATGCATTCCAAGTACGTGTTTGGCTTGATGATACAGAACATGATTTAAATATAGGGTAAGTTAAAATTTTATTTAGGAATAGTACAGGGTGTTCCAAAAAACCGCCATCTGGTAATTTTTGGGCGAAAATTTTTCAAAAATTTTTTTCCCCATAATGACTCAGAGGTATTTTTATTTGAGAAATCGATTGTGCGCATCGAAAAACCTTAAAAAAGCCTCCCAGACCATGAAATATAAGATTTTCGTATTTTTTCAGTTATTTTCGATAGGAATTCCTACTTGCAAATATGAAAATTGGATATTTCATGATCTGGGAGGCATTTTCAAGGCTTTTCGATGCGCGCAATCGATTTCTCACATAAAAATACCAGACATTTTGGCATCAAAATTATTTTTATCAAGGGCGTAGCCAGAAAATTTTTTTGGAGGAGGCTGAAGTGTAAAATTTTTGGCAGCTTTTTTTGATCGCCGCGTTCCGCGCATCAAATTTTTTTTAAAATTCTTAATAAAAAGCAAAAAACCAGCGAAATTTTTTTTGAACGTGCTTGTTTTAAGCTAAAAATGCTCAGAAATTTACAATTTTTTGGTGAAAACTTGCCAAAATTTGGGCTTTTTTGGTGAAAAAATGGCCTATTTTAGTGAACAAATTGAAATGTTTAGTGAAAAAGCATAAGGAGGTGGAACCAAGAGAGAAATTTTTTCGGATTTCGTAAGGGCCCCCTCCCCTCATTGGTTACACCACTGTATTTTATTCGAATAAAAGTTTTGAAAACCTCATGAAAGTCTCTAAATTGAAGGTGCATTTTTTAGCGACGATCATGCTTTTTCCCTATTACATTGGGCTAGCAAAGAAGGGCATGTTTCTATAGCTGATATGTTGCTTGCCAGAGGAGCCAGAGTGAACACAACGAATATGGGCGATGATACTGCTTTGCACTTGGCCGCCGCTCATGGACATCGACAAATTGTTGTGGTTTGTTTTTGGATTAAAATTTTCCAAACAGTTTGTGCATAATTTAGAAACTTCTTGCAAAGAAAGCTGAAATAAATGTGCCAAATGAACATGGAATGACCCCTTTACATTATGCTTGCTTTTGGGGATACGAGCAGATTGCTGAAGTATGTTCATCTTTTTCGCTTTTTCCTATAACTAACATCTCTTAGGACCTTATTCGAGCTGGAGGCTTCGTAATGATGTGCAACAAACGTGGTCTAACCCCCTTGGATGTGTGCCAACCACAAGTTAGGCAAACCATAGAAGGTGAGTCGCTTTTTGTTCTAAATTGTACCATAAAAATTCATATTTGTAGAAATTGCCGCAGAAAATGGTCAGAATACCAGGCAAAAGATTCCGTACAGAGATGAGAACTGGAAGGGAACGAAAACTAGAACTCGTGACGCAACCTTGTCCAGATATACCGGAGTTGACATCAAGTCGTTAAGTTTATCAAAGGCAATTGCGCAATCCCACTCTGGCACTTTATATCGAGGAAAATGGCAGGGGAATGAAATCGTGGCTCGTATATTGAATATACCGAATGTAACGCCGAGAATTTCAAGAGATTTCCAAACAGAATTCCCTGCACTTAGGTTGGCGTTCAAATGATTTTTCGGTTATTCATTTTTAGGGTATTCGCAAGTGCTCATGTTTGTCCAGTGCTAGCAGCCGTGAATGAACCACCTCAACTAATAGTTATTAGCCAATACATGCCTCTAGGCTCTCTTTATAATGTACTTCATGAGCAATCATGTAAGTTTAGTTGGCACAAAATTTGGACCTATTCCATTGTGGCACCCAAAAAAATTCTTTCCACTTTTGGCACCCCCAAAAACCTTGAAGCTTGTTGACCACCTAGATGCGTTTTTTGGGTTCCTCGTTAAAAATTACGCTAAAGAGGTCATTTTTTGGAAAAAAATTTCAAATTTTTTCACATTATTGGTTTCCCCAGACTTGAATAGACCCAAAATCTCTTATAAGGTCTTTTCTTGAAAAAATTTTTTGCTGCCCAAAGTGGAATAGCACCCAAAATTTCTTCTTTATTGCACTTCTCTGTCAATTTGGATTTTTTATTTAAATAATCCTATTTTAGCTGTTGTTATTGATCAGGCGCAGGCAGTTCGTTTTGCTCTCGACATTGCTCGTGGAATGTCATTTTTGCATTCATTAGACCCAATGATTCTTCGTTTTTATTTGAGCTCAAAACATGTTGTAGTTGATGAAGAGCTTAGTGCCAAGATTTCTATTGGTGATACAAAATTCTCTTTCCAAGAAGTTGGCCGCCTGTATTCACCACCTTGGATGTCTCCTGAAGGTGATTTTTGGCTAACAAATAACATTATCAACTTGCTACCCTCTGAATTGACGAAAGCGGTCTCAAACGATTCTTTATACCTGACTTGATTATAAAATTTTTTGGAATTTTGCCCCCATGGAGCTTCCCAAGGAGATCGAGCGTTTAAAGTTAGTTGAATATACAGTAATTTAAATTGATTGATAATTTTTCCTGATTATATAAAAGTTTGTTTATTGAAACGAACATTAGAAAATTCAAAATTTATAGATCCGTTTGGGACGAGCGATAGCTCATTGAATTCCTGAGAGAATAAGGAATTCAATGAGCTATCGCTCGTCCCAAACGGGTCGGTAAATTTTGAATTTTTTAATGTCCGATATTTTCGTTTCAATAAACAAACTTTTATTGAATCAGACAACATTCGATTCAAATTACTGTATATTCAACAAACTTCAAACGCTCGTATCTCCTCGGGGAAGCTCCATGGGGATAAATTCCAAAAAATTTTATAATCAAGTCGGGTATGAAGAATCGTTTGAGACCGGTTTCATCAAAATCGGAGGTAGCAAGTTAATAGTGTTACTTGTAAAGCACAAAGTATCAACGATTTTAGCATTACAACGAGCGCCCGAAGAGCTCAATATCCGCGCGGCTGATGTTTGGAGTTTTGGGATCTTGCTATGGGAATTGAATACTAGAGAAGTGCCGTTTGCTGAACTACCGCCAATGGAAGCAGGAATGAAAGTAAGTACTCGCCATAAACTATCTAGACAATCTACTACTCTTCCAGATTGCCCTCGAAGGACTTCGTGTCACAATCCCTCCTGGAATATCAAGATACATGTACCGACTCATCAATATTTGCTTAAATGAAGATCCAGGGCGCAGGCCTAGTTTTGATCAAATCATTCCTATATTAGAGAAGATGGCTTAAGTACTTATTTTTTCTGAAATTGCCATGAAATTCGATTCTGAACTGCGATCAAGTCCCTCCAAATAATTTGTGAATATATCCCATTTGTTGTTAGTGCAATTCAAATCATTTTATAGTCATTAGCAATAGACACATATTTGAACCTCTTATACTTCTCTGTGAATTTCCGCCCACTAAATACGCCATTGTTAGGGTTGATAGTAGTGATGCTTCGAAACCTGTTACATGTTTTTTGAAATTCTACGAAACTTGTTACACTTATAGGTTACTATTATTGGCCTCAGATTAAGTAGCTATCGTGTTTGGGAAATTTTCAAGAAAAATCAAAAAGTTTAACAAGTTTCAAAGATATTACATGTTTTAAACTCATTAAACATTTTGATTTTTCTCGAAAATTCCCCAAACGACTTGTTATACACAATAGCTAAAAAAAGTTACTTAATCCGAGGCCAATAATAGTCACTCACAAGTGTAACAAGTTTCGTAGAATTTCAAAAAACATGTTACAAGTTTTGAAACATGTAATAGATTTCGAAGCAGTAGTTGGTAGTTGACCTATTTGACCAGCCAATTACCAACCCTAGCTACTGTTGATAGTTTGGATGAAATTTTTCTAGCTAGAGGGTGGTTCGATAAGTTCGTACACTTAACTATTCCATGCACGAACTTCACGAAACACCCACAGCAAAGGGTGGGATGGCAAGGGGTAGGTTGAGAAATAAAAATGCGAAATCTCCTTCCTCCCCCGACTTTCTCGGCGATCAAAAAACTTCGCGGCGCTGCTTTTTTTCAAAATTTGGGCAAAAAAACATAAAGAGGACAATTAGAAGAAATTTAGCGCCTTCGACACGAAAGTGCAGGGTGGTCGTCATTTTTAGGAGGGGGGGGGGGAATTCCATCCATTGATCTAGATTGCAGTGGACCACTAGCAACCAACTAAATATGTCTAGCTATTAATAAAATTTGATTACTGCTCAGCTTCAAAAAATGTTTGTTATAAATGTGTTACCACATAAATCATTTATTCTTACTCTAATTCTTATTACTCCACTGCCTATTTTAAAATTTTTTGTATAATTTTATAAAGAATAAAGTATATCAAATAATATACAATAATACAGGATGATCCACGGGGGTTCTCTACAGCACATTTTTGAAGATATCTCGACTTCCAGACAAGATTTTTCGACGCGGTTTTTTTAGATTGGAGATGAGACAATTCTGGACATCTTTTATAAGATTTCAACATGTTTATGAAAAAAATTTTATTTTTTAAAGATTTTGAATGTAAATTTCTATTTTTTCGTGTTCCAAATGTTATCATTTTTTAATATTCTGAAAGTGTACATTTTTTCCTATAAAGTTATCAAAAAAGATTTTTAAATTTATATGAAAGAATTGGACGCAGTTGGAATTCGAACCCTCGACCTGCTAGTTCTGGAGGCAAATGCCCTACAACTTCACCATGAAGACCATTAGTTGACCTTTTAAAAAATTATATATGAATTCGAGTACATTATTTGCTAAAATTTAACGAAATAAACTTTAAAAACAATTTTATTGAAAAAATCTACACTTTCAGAATATTAAAAAATGATCAAATTTGGAACACAGAAATAGAAATTTACGTTCAAAATCTTTAAAAATAAAATTTTTTTCATAAATAAATTTTGTTGAAGTCTTATAAAGGATGTTCAGAATTGTCTTACCTTCATCTTAAAAAAACTGCGTCGAAAAATCTTGTCTGGAAGCCGAGATATCTTCAAAAATGTGCTGTAAAGAACCCCATGGATCATCACCCTGTACAATTATGTAAAAAACGCTTTTTTCTTATCCCATATAAAACTTTATATAATATTATGTCAGCATAATACAATTAATCTAATGCAGGGGTCGGAATGGATCTGATTTATTAGAAATGTTCTGATTTTGGACAGTGTCATCTAGTGTATTTTTAACGTTTTTGGACCAAAATCTGATTCTTGGATCGTTCATGAAACGAGAATTTGATTTTTGGATCGAAAAGCTGATTTTTTATCATTTCTTTCTGATGTTCTTTTTCATTCCGAGCCCTGATCTAAAGCCTAATTAAAACAGATAAAACCCGGATCCAGCTGTGGCTAAAGTCGAACTATAAAATGCTTCAACTCGTGTGCAATTCAACATTCTTTGATTTATCAGTATAGTAGGGGTCTTCAAATATCTTCAGGTAATGATGATTCAAGTATCGGACAAGCTAAAAATTCATAATTAGCCCAATGTAAAGCATATATTGGGTAAATCCTAAGATCTCGGACTTCATTTTTTAATACTCTATCAATAGATATAAAAAAGTGAAAAATGAAGTCCGGAACATCCTGTTATTATACGCTTAAGAAAAAATTACGGCAAAAGGGCGCATCCAGGGTTGCCATTTTTTTCTTTCTTTGATCCTGTTAATTTTCCCGCCAAAAACGACCACGCAGAGATACATGTGGGGACTCCCGCAACCTGAAAACCGCAGAAAAATGAAAATTTGATTTTCTCGAGAAATGAACAATTTGTTCATTTCTCGAGAAAATCAAATTTTCATTTTTCTGATGTTTTCAGGTTGCGGGAGTGCGCGCAATCGATTTTTCGCATAAAATTACCCTGAAATGAGTAATTTCAGTAAGAAAATAAAATTTTTTTGCTGAATTTAGTCAACATTAAGTGGCGACACGAGGGGAACTTGCTCCAGATCTTATAATTTTTGTGCCTTCGGCCCATAGCCTCAAGAATTCTTTCTTTCAGGGTTCTTAGATTTTGAAATTCGCATAAAAATCGAGTTCAAATTGAACCTATAAAATGTCGACTTTTCAAAAAGTTCCAACACCTGCTGAAATTTTTCATCAGAGGGTTTGTGTTGCAACTTTTTGAAAATTCGACATTTTATAGGTTCAACTTGAACTCGATTTTTACGCGAATTTCAAAATCTGAGAGCCCTGGTTCTTTTATTAAAAACTCACTTGTCCTGATTGAGCATTCACATTCGTAAAGTGGCAAGCAAACAATAGTAAATTCCGAGGTTGAACTTTCCAAGCAAATCGCATAAATACAGACGAGTAAACCAAAAGGGCTACAGTCATATTTCCGGAAATCTTCTCTGGATCTTTCTTTAAGTCAGCCAAAGCAGCAAGAGGCAAGCCCCAATTAGCGACAGGTCCCCAAAAATGGGTTGACAAAAAATAATCTTGCCATTCTTTTTTTGAATATCGTTGAAAATAATTCACCACTGTACGGCTAACTTTTGACATTCTAAAAATTTGACTTCGAAGTTTAAAAATGAGCATTAAGATAAAAATTATGAAACAAGGCCTTTCGTTATTTTTTCATCACATAAATTTTTACAATAAAAGTGATATTCTACAAAGGGCACTAGGACAACTTATAATGGACAACTTACAACGATATAACAAATTTGGAGCTATTGTCGGCTCTTATACCCCATTGAACGTGATCGAAAAATTTTATTTTCGAAATTTTTTCAAAAATGACCTTATTAGGGGTAATTTTACGCGAAAAACACGTTGGTGATGTTATTTTTGTGTAAAAATGCTTCCATTTTTGAGAAATCGAATTTTGTATATTAGCTTAAAAGTTATTTGAAAATATATATATTCGTTATATGTTCGAAAATTCGATTTTCTAAAAAATGGAAGCGTTTTTATGCAAAAATAACATCGCCAACGTGTTTTTCGCATAAAATTACCCCTAATAGGGTCATTTTTGAGAAAATTTCGAAAAATAAAATTTGTCGATTTTAGACCACGTTCAATGAAGGTATAAGAACCGAAGTAGCTCCACAAATTTACATTTAAAAAATTCCAAATTAAAAACTGCAAAATTTTTTATTCCAACTGGGATCCGAACCAGGGGTGAAACGTAATACGAAATTAGGGGTGCAATAAAAGTCGCCTGATTTTGCAATAAAATCGTGTTTATTGAAACAATTGGCAGAACATTAGGTTCAATCGCTTCAATAAACACGATTTTGTTGAAATTCAGGCAGCTTTTATTGTCTACATTCAGGCAACTTTTATTGTACAAAAAATGGAGAGGGGTGTCATTAAATCGAGGTTTGACTGTATTATGACTTTCATTCTGTTATGTTACATCCCTGATCCAAACCCTCACCCTTAACATACAAAAGTCATATAAAAATCACATGTCAACTTTATGAAGATGAGAGTATTCATTTTTCTCTATGTCGCTATCTTGTTTCAAAATACCGTTTTTAAAAATTCGTTTTAATGTAGGCAATCTATGACTAAGAAATGTATCACTTGTAAGTGCAAATTGTTTAGTCCAATTTTATGGTCGTCAAGGAAACCATTCATGTTTCCTATTTACAAAATTTGCATATTAAATGAATTTATTTGATCAAATAAGTTTTATATTTGCTCTCTGTATTTTCTTATATACAATACTAATAATTTTATGCTTTTTAATACTTAAAAAACTTCTGGTAAGGATATCTTGTAATTTAAACTCAATTGATTTAGCCAAAAAAGTTCGAAGCAGCCGAAGAAATCTACCCCTTATCAATAAATGCGCCAGAATTTTCGCTTATGGATTTTTCCGAGCTTTACAGGTGTTTCCCTTGTAATGCCATTAGCATTAGACAATGCTTAAAGTGTATATATCCAACCAAAGTATTTTATATGTACAATATTTTATAATATAATAATTTTAGACTTATTCGCTAAAAAATCTTGCAACTTGTGAATGTATTAGGCCTACAATTCAAGGCGGTTCAACATATACGGTTCATCTAGTGTGTTGTACTGTGTGATTTTTTCAAGTTCTATTTGTACAAAAATGATACAAAGAACTAGATAGTCGAAAAAAAAATTTTGGTTTCCTTTTTTGATTTTTGTGATCCATCTTTCGAGAAGGAATAGGAAATTGCCAACACACATTTTCAAACTATTTTTTATACAAAAATACAGAGTGTATCGAAAAAAAACCGAAATTTGGGCAATTTTTCATCTTTTTTCGACCCGGAAATTTTTTTCAAACATCCTAAAAATGATCCATAAGGGTAATTTTATGCGGGAAATCGATTGCGCGCATTTCCGAAGCTTAAAAATGCTTCCCAGATCTTGATTCAGGAAAATAAGTGTGTACATAAAAGCGAAAAATACAAATTTACACACTTACCTTACTGAATCAGGATCTGAAATGCATTTTCAAGCTTCGGAAATGCACGCAATCGATTTCCCGCATAAAATTACCTCTATATGGGTTATTTTAGGATTTTGAAAAAAAATTCGGATCAAAAAACATGAAAATCACCAATTCTGGTTTTTTATTTATTTTATTGATACGTTCTAGAGGAACGCATATTTTATACACCCTCTATATTCTTCTGGCAATTTCCCTATTTCGTCTTGAAGGCTGTCTATTTATTAATATAATAAAACTTGTACATAACAAGGAAGTAGTTAACAAAAAATTTCTTTTACTATATGATATACTAAAAATAACAAAACAAAAATTATTTCAGGTCTAGATTTATTAGCTATTCAAAAAAAAGTAAATCTTGGCCTGAAAAAATGTCGACATAAACCTGATATATTAAGACATTTTAACAACACCAACTTGAGCAGCTCTCACAGGCCTATCGTGAAGAGAATAGCCAATTTTCAAGACATGTGCAACATGACCAGGTTGGTATTTTGTCTAAATAATAAGGCTGTGTTCAAGCATGTCAAAAAATGTAACTTTGCCTGATTTTCAATAAAATCATGTTTATTGAAACGATTAGTCATGAAGCATAAAATTTTATTGATCAAGAAGCAAAAAAAACCAATAAAATTTTATGTTTCATGACCAATCGTTTCAATAAGAACGATTTTATTGAAAATCAGGCAAAGTCACATTTTTTTGACAACTTGACATGGAGCCAGAGAAAATATAAAAAATACCTGTTCTTGTGGCACTTCAAAGATTGCCTCATGCAAATTCGGATCGAACTTCTGACCTTCAGGGAGAACAGGAACAAGTCCATGCTTCTTGAATGTATTCAGAAGTACGTTCTTTGTCATAGAAACTCCCTCATATAAATTCTTAAAAGCTGTCGAAGTGTCCTCTGTTGATTTACTATTTTCAAGAGCCAAATCCAAAGTATCTGCTATCTAAAATATTGGAGTTGTAGCCAATGTTTTAATGAAGTCATTTTTTAAGGTTGAGATTGATATAACATCGTGACATTAACGTCAATGTCAACCTCTTGACTTGACGTCAATGTCATTATTTTTTAGTCCGAATCAGCAAAAGGGTCTTTTCAATAAGTTTTTCTCTTTGATAAGTTCGACAAAAAGTCAGACAAAGAAATTTAAAAATTTTATATATTTTTTTAATTTTCAAAAATTTTGTACACAAATTTAAGGGGGATTAAGGGGAAAATTCCTGCCCTTTGAATAGGAACTTTTTTCTCTTTTTTCCTGTTCCTTTTTTGAGCGGGGTGCGACCGCACCCCAGGTGTCGAAAAAGGAGCCGAGGCCCCAGGGCTTTCGGGGACCAGCCCCTTTTCGATCCCCCCTGTCTATGCTATGTGTCTAATTAAAGAAATACCTCCAATAAATCTTTGCAAAAGCCTTGAATTGAAAATAACTTCGCATCTTCTACTTGTTTTATGCCACGTTTACGAACATTTTCTGTTTCGGCCAGTGCACGAATATATTTAGCCTAAAATAGTTGGGAAATATTATTTCAATCAAGAAAAAATAATACCTTAAAATCATCACTTTCTTCTAACAACAAATCATATTCAGCTGCTAATGCATTAATTGCAGACTTTGATGGAACAAACTCTTCGGCCGATAATTCTTTACCAAGCTCAGCTTCAGTACTTTTCTTTACGGACAACAAAAATACTTCTGCTAAAAATGACATCGTAAACTTGACTCAGTGGTAATGCTCCAAGATTCGAGTCTAAGGGTCTCGGGTTCGAATCCCACCTGAGTCAATTTGATTTTGCCTGCAAAAAAAGCTGGTATATCCCATGATTAGACAAAGTAAACGCGATTTCAATTAATGTATGAGCGCGGTGACGACGATAATCTCGTAAAAATCAAATCGATTTCGCTGTAATGCGATCATAAATGATTCATACACGAGCTCTTACCACACAGACTCAAATACACAAGTAAGAACTTACATGATACACGTTTTCCTTGAGAATCGCGCAAAGTGTATTTTATACCTCCACTTCCTTCATCACTCGAAGAGCACAAATTTACTCTTGAATGGAATGTATTCAAACGCGAAGAACTAAAAAGCTAGACTTATTTCAACTTTAAATTTCACAACAGGTCCCAAAAGTTCGCGGGTTTCACTTTTCATCTTCGAAGATGAGAAGTGAAGTCCGTAAACTTTTGGAACAACCTGATAAAACTGGTACTATTTTGGAATCAGGACTCTAAAAAATTTTTTTAATGACATTTATTGGGGGCAATTTTATGCGCTGAGTTCAAAAAAAGCACTCCCGAAGCGTGAAAACGCTTCCTATTGATTCATAGCTAAATTACTGATTCAGATTCCTCAATTGTGTATATTAGAAATGTGATTCTTGTTCATGATGTGGCCCTAAAGAGGGCCGTTTGAGATTTTTGTTTTCAGCTCAGTTTAAACATGGATGGCATCGACACTTGAGACCAAAGTTGAAGAAGATCATAGTACAAAAAATTTGTAAAAATTTTTTGGGGTCCCGATTCCAAAATAGCACCATAAAACTTACCAAACTGTCAGTTGAGCATATGATTTACCAGCAAAGTTGAAATGATTACTCAAAGCAAATCGCAAAATATTATTTGATAATTTAGTAGCCATAATTAGCTCCTAACCTAAAAAAGAAGGTCCGTAAAATTAATACAAAAATGATGCAATAAAATTTTTGACCACAGGAAAAAATAAACACCAATGTCGCGCTAAAGGTAGACATACATTTTGCCAATTGAAATAATCGTTCAAATTTTTTTATGATTTTCAAATAGCTTTTATTTTCTTTCACGGAGAAAATAAAAATCGTTTAATAAATTTTCTCGTTGACCTATTTAGAGGACCAGTCCGGTTGGACAAAGTTGCCATTTTTACTGAAATTCTGAAAATAAATAGAAGACGAACGATACGCGCACGTCATAATGGCATTTTTCAAACCGTCGTAATTCAGTTTGCTTATCCGTTCTATAAAAATGACACCAAGACCCCCGAAAACGGATAAGGCAAATCTGAATTACGACGGTTTGAAAAATGTCATTACGACGTTACAACGCTGCTAGCGTTAGCTAGTGGCGGGCCTAACAGTTTGGTGAGGCTGCGCGCTAAACGCCGGAACTTACATCAAAGTCGAGACGCTAAACGTCTCGACTTGAATTCGTGACTCAAGTCGAGACGTCTCGACCTCATTTTAATTAGTTGGAGTATTAACACAAAAACCCTGAATTTTTCATTTTTTAAAAATACGCTTAATTATTGGATATATTTAAAACACAAAGACGGCATTCTTTATAGCTCGACGAGATGAA
>OZJO01027886.1:0-23557 GCA_900406225.1 Acrobeloides nanus | reverse complement strand
ATAAAATGTGAAAAATGTCGATTTTCGGACAAAAATTCTAAAAAATCGACATTTTTCACATTTTATCAAATATCTCAGCAATCATAAAGAGATATGCCATGATCTTGGCGTCGTTGGATTGCTACGATTGCCAGCTTTAAAATGACACCAAAATCATCGGAATTCGCCACGTCAATTTTGAATTATTTCAAAAACAAAAAACTGTGCGCTCGATCCTCAAAAAAGTGTGTGGTGCATTCGTTCCTATTGCCCAAAAAACATAAAAATTAAAATTTATATTTATTTCGGACTTTGCCGGTTTTCCGGTGAAATCTTCTAATTTTAGTCATTTTCGCTTCAATACACCCTTTCCTTCCCTGAATCAGGGTCAGAGAAGCATTTTTATGCTTCGGGAATGCGCGCAATCGATTCCTCGCATAAAATTACCTCTAGGCAAAATTTTTTATCTGTTTTTGGACAAAGCAAAGAGAATTGGCTCCGATCGGGATCGAACCGGTGGGCCCAAGTTGCTTAACTTGCCAGATCGGACGGGATCGCTCCTTACTAATTTTTAAGAAATCTGCTAGGATTATGGGTTGAAATGGGCTATAATGCATTTCCGATAGCTAGGGATTGCAAGATGGAAATTGAAAATATTTCCAAATTTCCGGAAACAAGTGTAAGCACCGAAGTGCTTACAAAGCCTAAGCCTAATAGGAAATTGGGAATATTTTCAATTTCCGGAAAACTATTCAACCCTATCAATAGCTAGCGTTACCTGATTTTCAATAAAATCGCGTTTATTGAAACGATTGGCAGGACAGCATAGCCAACGCTTAAGCTTAGGTTTAGGCTTACGCACCACTATACTTCCGTCGCGACAGTGCATTTTTGTGTCGTGCAACGCGTCGCGAGTTGGAGTTTATAGACTGTCGCGCGATAGTTTGAAAAGACGTTTCTCCATCAACAAACCTCGGTGGTGCAGTGACAAAGCAGCGGCTTAGTGGTCACAAGGTCGCAGGCTCGAATCCCGCTTGGAGCCAAATTTTTTGCCACTCGGCCATGCGACGTCACATGGTCAGCATTTGCGACCTCATGCTGTCACGCGGCTATAAACAACATTGGAAAAATTGTTCGCACTATAAACGTAGTTGCTCTGCGACGTGACGGAAGTATAAATCCTGCCTTAGGCTTTGTAAGCACTTCAGTGCTTACACTCGTTTCCGCTAGTTAGCGTTGATTCCGACGATTTCCAACAGTTAGCGTTGGATAGCGCGGACCTTTAGCGTTGGTTAATGCGGAGACCCTCATAAAAATTTTAGTGGCAAGGAAGGAGTTCGGAAGAAAGTTCAAACAGTGGTAATATCCTCCTATATAGCAAGATGCCGAGTGGTGCGGCAAAAAAGGCCCTACTAGTCCTCTCGTCCACATTAATTCTAGTTGGTATTGGTCTTACGATAGCTGGTGCTTTTTCTCCAGCATGGCAAGTTGTAGAAATAAGAGAATTTCGAGCAGAACATCAGGTATGCTAACAAAAAAGGATACAACAACCAGCGTTGTAATTTTGGTCCAAATTTGGGGGGAGGGAGTTTTGGATTTGGGGGGGGGGGGAATTTTTGACTTTTTGGCAAAAATTCCCACTTTTCTTCCCCGAAAAATGAAATTTTTTCAGATTTTGGGAAATTTTCCATAGGTCCCTCATAATTACGACGCTGACAACAACCGTATCCAGGGTTGCCATCCAAAATTTTTGAAAAAAAGCAATTAAGCCTTACAAAAATTGCTAAAATATGGTTAAAAATTAGCTAAAATAATGAATTTGTGGGTAAAAAATATCCTAAAATACAGTTTTTAGTCAAAAGTAAGTATTTTTGGTTAAAATTTTTCGATTTTTGACAAATTTTTGGTCAACAAATAATTATTTTTTATGAAATTTTTCCAAAAAATCGAGAAAATGCTTTTTTCGGCTTTGAAAAAAGCAAAAATGTCTGAAAGAAGCAAATTGCTGCGAAAATGGCAACCCTGACATTATCTGTCTAATTTTAGCATGGCCTCTGGTGGGATTGCATACGAGCTGAGCAGCACGTCGTGTCGACCATGGAATTTTATGATGAATCTCCCTTGCATTGCATGTACAAGTTTGATGAATCAGCCGAATTAGTGATTGAAAACACCCTGCAAAATATAGATGAAGACGGTGCTGCCGGTGAAGCGGAACATCATAAATTCTGGGGTCAGTTTTACAAGTTGTGTATGATAAACAATGATGTAAACATGTTGTTTTTTAGCATGGCATAAAATAGTGCTGTTCTTTATAGTATCATCTGAGTTTTTGGCATTCTTTGCAACATGTGCTGGATGTTTTGCACCTTGTTTGTCGGGAATGGCATTTGCGTTTACAATTGCGTTGTTTTTAGCAAGTAAGTTTTTTTAAAATATAAATAGAAATTCATTAAAATTCGTCAAAAATTTGACAAATTCTTCAAAAAAATTTTTCGAGTACAGTGGTCCTTTAACTTGAAACATTTAGTGCTAAGTTCAATAATCGCTGATGGGGTGTTCTTCCTCGCAGCAAATCGTGTCGATGTCCGATTTGTACAAGGAATGGTCGGCACTTATGAACAAGTAATCGGCTATGCTTTCTATCTCCATTTGTTGGGCACTCTCTGTTGGATTCTTGCATTCGTATGTGCACTGGCAACTACCTATAAGTTCTTACGTTCGAATGGAAATGGGTAAGGCACTATTTTTACGCTTTGAATATTGCGCTTATACTTCTTTTTCTTTAGTTTGATTTTTTTAGCGCTTATTTTTTGAAGCTTTTTGATGGAAATTTAAAAAAAACACACACACACTTTTTGTTAAAGGACCAATCAAGTGGGAAGAAAGTCGCCCATTTTTTGTTGATATTTGGAAAGTTTATGAAAAATGGAGCATTCATGAACTTTCCGAATATCAATAAAACAATGGCAACTCCCCCCCCCCCCCCCCCACTGGACTAGTCCTTTAAGAAAAAATGAATATTCAAAGCGCAACTTAAAAAGCAGTAGTCAGCCTTGTTTTATTTTCATTCACACATTAGATTTGAATGTTCACTTTTAAGAAAACTTTTCGACTCGGACTATCCAATGCCTTCCAATCCAACTCGAGTTCGCATGGAGTGGACCGCACCACCAAGAGATCACTCGAGAGACTATTCCGCCAAAGCACATCTAGTTGAAACTTTTGCTTCACCAACTCAAGTCTAGACAAAAAATTCTCTCGTGCCAACTTTTCTTCCCCAGTTCCAAAAAATCCTATTTTACCAATAAAATTTGCTGCCAACAATTTCTTCGCTGCCATTATTTTTTGTTCCATATTTTCTTTCATTGCATTCTTCACCTCAACTTTATGCTCATATAGGTAGGTAAAATGGGTAGTAGTGTGATGGTCTTGTTAACTAACACGTTTCTTGTGAATGGGCTGACACTGCTTTTTAATCGCTTTTTTGATCAAATTGAGGTGGCAGTAGAGCTTTTGGTGCGCGCTAGCAGTCGTGGAACGCATTTTACGACGATTTCCGGACGCTAGTCGCCCGGAAACGAGTTTAAATTTGCCTGAATATTGACAAAAAACACTGAATTTTAAATTTTTTGTAAAATATGCTTAATTATTGAGTGTATTTAAAAAACAACAAGACGGGATTTTTTATAGAGACGAACAAAACGACTCCAAATTTATCCAATTTGAGAATTGTTTTGGGTTATTGAAACGAAAACCCTGAATCGGTGTTTTTGTTTCAATAACCCAAAACAATTCTCAAATTGGATCAATTTGGTGTCGTTTTGTTCGTATTGTCGAGCTATATGAATGACGTCTTTATTTTTAACAACACCCAATAATTATTTTTAAAATGTAAAATTTTAGGGTTTTTGTGTCAAAATTCAGGCAAATTCAAACCCGTTTCCTGACGCCGTCTGGAAATTAGTCCGGAAATCGCCATGAAATGCGTTTCACGAATGCTAGCGTGCATCCTTAAGAATTTTTGGCATCTAAGATATTTTATGACTTTTGATTGCGATCATGTGAAACATGAAACCTTTTCCATGACCCTGATTCAGGGGAAGGGGCGAAAATTAACTAAAATTTGATTTTTACGACAAAAAATCTTGTCTGGGGTTTTTTAGGTGGGGAATAAAGCGTTTTTACTAAGTTTTGTTCCCACTTTTTGCACGTTTTGGGGGCCGCATTGAGTAGATTGAATTATACAACTATATAACACAATTTTTAGTGACGATCAACCGCAACGCTACCTGAAAGAACAACGTGATCCATTGCTACGAAATTACAATGCACCCTATCCTACTGGTCCTCCAGTTCCCTATCCTCGGACCTATCGTGAAACGAGTGCCTAAAGTTGAATAAAACTATTTTTTATTGCTTAAGCATTTTGATTGTTGCCCGGTTGATCAAAAATAATATACCTTTTTTAATGGATTCCGGTTGTTATTTTTCTGCCTTTGTACATGTTTCTGAAACGCACCCTAATCTAAGCCTATCCCAAGCCTGAGCACCCCCTTCCGAGCGCTCCGAAATCTACTTAAGACTTTTCTCTACGAATCGAGTTTTATCGAGATGTAGAAAAAAGTGTCAGCTACTACACAATAGGAGAGAGGGCCACCCCTCCCCCCATTCCGAATATGGCTATTTTGGCTAGTTACCATAAAAGTAGCTTTCGAGTCCTGGAGGTTCATCAAGGGAAAGGTACCTCAGAAAATCCGATCTGGCCAAAAAAGAAAAGTAATTTGGGTAGGCCCAGGCAAGGGCTAAATATATGGCAAAAAATTTCCGGAGCTAATACACAATAGGGGGCCACCCACGTGAAAAAATTTTCGAAAATTTTTTTCTGGAAATGACACATCTAGTGTGTTTAGCACAAAATAAAAATCAGGTGTTATAGAGACAAAAAATTTTCCCATAGTTTTGAAAAGACATTAGTTAAAGTAGTAAAATTGAAAAAACATGCCAAAATATCGTTTAAACACATATTTAAAGATAAGACATCTCAAGACATCTGAAATTTGACTCCATTTTTTCCAAGTTGGCCATGCTCACTGCTATATGTGTGTATATAGTATTTTCATGTTATTTGATTGTCTTAATTTGATACTCAATTATCAAAAATTCTTATAGCGTTTATTTTAAGAAATTTTGTGCTAATAAAATTGACTCTTTTCTACGTTTTCCACTCTTTCCTCCATTTACATGTTGCACTCCTCTTTTAATGGAATTCGTTTTATCATCATAATTTGACAACGTTGGAGGTTAATACTCTGATCTAAATTTGAATATCTTTATACAAGGTGAGCCAAAAAAGCGTACTTTTGCGTTTTTTGGTGAAAATTTTTCAAAAAATTTTTTTTCAAAAATCACCTATAAAGGGATATTTTCATGCAATTTTTGAAGAAAAAAAATTTTTGAAAATTTTTCGTCAAAAAATGCAAAAGTACGTTCTTTTTTGGCTCACCCTGTATTTTTTTCTGCAATTTTTCTATTAATAATACATTTTTTATAAAAGTTTTTTTGTTTTTGCATTTATGATGTCAAACTATGTTGAATTGTTATTTCGAATAAAGTTGCCTTTGTGAGAATTATCATTTTGACGCAGCAATTTATAATTGGATAGGTCGCAAATGGAAGAAGAAAAATAGGCTTAATTATATAAGGACAGCCCGTTTTGGTATGTGACGAAAACGTTATTATAAAAAACGTTTTTTGTTTTCCTTCCAATTCTAAAACTTTATGAGACGATTTGTTCAAATGTTCTAAGGCCCCTGGTACTAGTGTTAAATGGTCCGAGAGCGATTCAAGTTGAATAAACTGGGGGACCGAGCGCTATCACGCTCAGAGGGGAGAGGCGATTTTTCGATCCGAGCACTAAGTCATCTACCCTTCTCCGAGATTGTTCCAAGCGCTTCCAACAACTTTTGAGCACAGCTTAGAATCGAACCTGAGGGAAATTACTACGAATCGAGAGTATTAGCCACTCGGCCACGTGCCTTCTTAATCTATGTCATTAAATTTCAACTATAAAACATGAAATGGAGTTAAAAAATTTTCCTTGAAGGTTACCCTCATGATTCTGGTGTCATTTTTTTGACAGGACTGATCCTTTAAAGATTTGAATATATTTGTTGCTAGGTAAAAAAAATTATGTATTTGCCTTATATTAGTCTTTCACTGGTATTTCTGACAGTAATAGAAGTGGAAGAAGCGTTTACAGAGTTGGGAAGAAGTACTGAAATTGTACATTACGATCCATCAGATTATCATTGGGCTGAAGATAAGAAAAATTGTACCTCCGATACAGCCATCATAGACAAACTTTTGAATGGCACAGGCTACAATAAATACAGGATACCTCGTAAGTTGGAATTTTACAAAACATAGGTCGGCAAGGTGGGGGAGGGGAACATATAACCATTGGAGCTACTACACAATAACTACGCCACCCACGTTTTCGAAAATTTTTCTACAAATGGCCCCTTTAGGGGTAAAAACATGCAGGGGAAATGCCGAATTTGACATTTTCGAAGTAAAAAACGCTTTCCTGATTCAGGGATTTAGGCACATTTTTACCCCAAAAGGGGTCGTTTTTAAGCAAAAATCGCATTTTTGAGACTTTTCTCTTCAATACACAGGCCTTCCCTGAATCAGGAAAGTGTTTTTTCTCTTCGAAGATGTCAAATTCCCCCCTCATGTTTTTGGGTCATTTCCAGAAAAAATTTTCACGTGGGTACTTTCTCTCCCCACCCCTATTGTGTAGTAGCTCCAAAAATTTAGAAGAAAAAGGTGTTGATGTTGCGGTTGAATTATGGCTTCAAGCAATTACTTCTATAGATGAACTTACGAATGATTTTGAAGTGAGATTTTCCAGCCTCAGGAGGCGTTCAAGCATGCCAAAAAAGTTGTTCAATTTTTGACGCAGTTTTCAATTTTGTCGAATTTTTCAATTTTTTCGACGTCGAAAATATTTCCGACGATGGATTTACGACGTCATAAACAGGGTTGCACAATGGAAACGTTTCCAATTTTTCCGTTTCTTGGAAATTTTGGAAATAATCTCGGAAACGATTGGATTTGGCAACAGATTTTATGCTTCATGACCAATCGTTTCAATAAACACAATTATTTTATTGAAAATTAGGCAAAGTTACATTTTTTGATAACTTTTTGTAACAACTTGTTTGACATGTTTGAATGCAGCCTCATAACAACTAAAAAAATTACGGTTTAGATGGATATTTACATAAATGAAATGTGGCTAGACCCAGCCTTGAATTTCGAACAATTTTCTCCTTGCAAACAGAACTTGTCTATTAGTCACCAAGTTTTGGAAAGACTTTGGTTTGATATTTTTTTGAATTACACTTATCCAGAAGCTTTTTTAGGACTCCAAATAGTTGTTTTATTAATAGCAAAGTGGCAGAAATTCATGATTCGCCTTTTAGGTATGGTGTTATAATTCTTTTAATTAGCTATTAGCCTCTTTTTAGAAATGTCTTTCTTATGCTCTATCCTAATGGTACAGTATGGGTTAATTATGTAAGACATTACAGTTTCGATGATGTTGACCATCCATTCAGCTCGAAAAAAAGACGCCACCCTGCGTCTGACTCCTGGCTTTTCACGGTTCGAGAGTGCGCGCAATCGATTCTACGCCTAGAAAAACCTAAGAATCGACTATTTTCTCATCAAAATCCGAAAATGTTTGATTTTCGCTTCAGTACACCGATTCCTTCCTTGAATCAGGGTCAAGGAAGTGTTTTCAAGGTTCGAGAATGCGCGCAATCGATTTCTTGCATAAAATTACCCCTAAAAAGTCATTTTTGCAAAAATTAAAACAAAATCGAATTTTGATCCAAAAATTGAGTTTTTGACAAAAATCGAATTTTGGTAAAAAAATCACTGGTTCAATTCCCGTCGGAGACAATTTGTCCTCTTAAATAAAATTTTTTTTAGAGAGTTCATGTAAAAGGACCCTGTTCAATGGATTTAAGTGAGAACGAATATACTCGTTAAATGAGAAAAATGAATATCTTTTAGGCAATTTCCCGATGGATATCCAAACTTGCCATTTAATTTATGAGAGTTTCAATTATAATAACCAAGAAGTTCGAATGCGCTGGAATCCTTTGAATGGAAATCCTGTATATGCTCTCGGTCCAATCGTCTTGCCCGATTTTGATTTGATTAAAATTGAAGCAACTTTGCAAGTCGAGGTACTTAAACCCTATTTCATGTCGAGGCTGTCTCATGGGCGCATAGCCGAGTGGCTATGACGATAGCCATTCGGATTATTAGCAGGTTCGATCCCCACCAGGGTCGAAATTTTTCTTTTTGCGATGTATAAAAAGTTGTACAAGAAAACCCTTAAAATTACGAATGAAAATTGTTTGCATAACGAGGTGGGGCGAGTGGCTATGTCTATGGCCGTTCAGATTATTAGCGCAGGTTTGATCCCACCAAAGTCGAAATTTTTTTTAGCTATGTATAAAAAGTTGTAAAAGCAAACTCCCTTGAAATTAACACGGAGATACTTCTTCAAAATTCCGAGACATTCTTCTATTATTTTGAGTTCTGTTGAACAGCTTTCAAAAAAATTTTTTTGAAAAAAAGTTGTCTGTCCATGGAATATACCAGACAAAATCATATCGACTCAGGTGGGATTCGAACCCGAGACCATTAGACTCGAATCTGGGCGCACTACCATTGAGCCAAGTTCACGTTAAAATTCGGATTTTTAATTTTGCCTATAATTTACTTTTGAAAAAATTCGCCAAAAATTGAAAAATTGACGAATTTTTCAATTTTTGATGAATTTTTCGATTGTTGACGCAGTTTTAGATTTTTGACGAACTCATCAAATATTAAAAACTTCGTCAAAAATTGAAAATTTGTCAAGAATTCGAAAAAATTGACGGGGAGGGAGGGAAAAAAATTTTCGATATTTGATTGATTATCCATGAATTTTAGCCCTATCTAGCTGAGATGAGCTTCATGTCACACAACGACCACGCAGGGATGCTGACGGGAAAATTTTGTATATAAAGAAGTTAATTTTTTTAAGTAAAAATTTTCCCGCTGGCATCCCTGCGTGGTTGTTTTGCCCCCCCCCCCCCCCCCCCNCCCCCCCCCCCCCCCTCCATTGGTGTTACTAAATCGAGGTTCGTGTTTTTGTACCATGTTTTTTAGCCCTATCCAGCTGGGATGTGGGATGAGCTTCATGTTAAGCTAACATTTGAACGTCGTGCAGCATGGTATTTGATGCAAGCGTATGTGCCAACTTACCTAACCAGTATAACATAATTCTTTGACAAAATTCTTCCATAAGAAAATTTAGTTTTTATCAGTTGGGTCTCGTTTTTCCTCGGCCCTCGAGCAATTCCTGCACGAACTATGCTCGGTGTCAACGCTTTGTTAGCAATGATCTTCCAATTTGGCAACATCATGAGGAATTTGCCCCGTGTTTCTTATATCAAAGCCATCGACGTGTGGATGCTTGGTGCTACGACCATGATTTTTTCCAGCCTAATCGAATTGGCCATAGTTGGCTATAAAGTCAAAGATGATGGTCTACCGGAGAAACGTCCGACTCTTTGCAAACGACAGGTTATTTACTTCAAGGGGGAGGGCCGATAGAGGCGAGCCAAAAAACCGAATTTGACAAAAATCGAATTTTAGCCAATAAACCGAATTTTGGCAAAAATCGAATTTTGGCCAAAAAAATCGATTTTTGGCCATAAATTTGATTTTTGATAAAAAATCGAATTTAACCAAAAAATCAAAATAACTCGCCTCAATCGGCCCTCCCCCTATCAACAATTTGAACCCCCAAAAAATTTTTGTTTTAGTTCGAAGAATCAGAAGCTAGCCCAAAAGGCCTATGTAGTTACGAAAAACGTTTCATGTTTCCCGTAGAACACTATCAATTAGCATGGAAACAGAGTTTTTGGCGGACAATTTTAAAAAAGACATGGTCGCCGGATGAGATCGACAGGATCTCGGCGGTGGGCTTCCCTACCTTCTTCGCAATTTTTAATGTAAGTGTACTTCAGTGACGTATCTATGAGGAAACTCGGGGTGGTTCCCTCATTTTTCGAATTTTTCAGTTTGTGACGACTTTTCAATTTTTATCGAATTTTCCAATTTTTAATGAAGTTTTCAAAATTTGACGATTCTTTTTACTCTATTGAGAACATAAATTAATTTTCTGTAAACATAGTAGTTTTTAGTAGTCCCCAAGAAGGCTATAAAAAAGTGGTCATGTGATGTTTCGAAACTTTTATATGTTTTTTTTAGGATTTCTCCGGAAATACAACGCCAATCCTGATAGTTTTGGTGTCGCTAGAAAGCTGGATATCGTAGCAATCGAATGGATTCCCTATCAAAATAACTAAAAACAAAATAACTAAAATCAAAATAACTAAAAATCAAAATAACTAAAATCAAAATAACTAAAAATCAAGATAACTAAAATCAAAATAACTAAAATCAAAATTCTGAATCCGGATTTTGAATTAGGATTCTGAATTAGGATTCTGAACTCGGATTCTGAATCCGTATTTGGATTCTGAATTCGGATTCTGAATCCGGATTCTGAATTTTGATTTTAGTTATCTTGATTTTTAGTTATTTTGATTTTAGTTATTTTGATTTTTAGTTATTTTGATTGGTCACCATCGAATGACACCAAAATCATGCCATAACTCTTTCTGGGAAGTTATTGCATAATTTCTGAGAAGTTATTGCATAATTAGTAAAAAATGTCAACTTTTTCGACATTTTTTACTAATTATGCAATAACTCCTCAACCAGAAAGAGTTATGGCATGATTTTGGTGTCATTCGATTGCTACGATATCCAGCTTTCTAACGACACAAAAACTATCAGGATTGGCGTTGTATTTCCGGAGAAATCCTAAAAAAAACATATAAAAGTTTCGAAACATCACATGACCAAAAAAGTGCACATAGACTAAAAAACTTGCTGATTAATTTTATTGGTTTAGATTGTCTACTGGTCCTACTTTGGAAAACACAAACATCCAGCTGCATCTTAAAAGGATTTTCTTCGAAGGCATTCTTTTATTTGTGAAGAATACAGGGTGTTTTCAAATGAAATGTATCTATTTTATTTTGACATAACTTTTTCTGGAAAATGATTTTGAATCTTCGACTTTTGGAAAATAACGAGCTAATTTGTCCATTTTATGCATGTTTCTTTGTTTTTGAAAATCTTGACTTTGGGCATTGAAACGAAAATTTGCTATTTTTTCCTGAAGGAATTTAAAAAAATTCTTGCGCCAATTGATTCAGCGACCCCAAAAACGGTAGTGTACCAATTTTCGTGAAAAACATATTCTTGGTTTTCGAGTAAAAAAATTTTATTGAAGGGCTAGGTTTCGAACCAGCGACATTCTGGCTCATGCACATTGTGGTATAACTGTGCGCTCGATCCTCAAAAAAGTGTGCGGTGCATTCGTTCCTATTGCCCAAAAAATATAAAAAATTAAAATTTATATTTGTTTCGAACTTTAATTCATTTTCACTTCAATACACCCACATATCCTGAATCAGGATCGGGTAAATTTTTCAATGCCTTGAAAATGCGCGCAATCGATTTCGCGCATAAGAGAACCCCTAGACAGCCGATTTTTCGGTGAAAATTTCTAATTTTAGTCATTTTCGCTTCAATACACCCTTTCCTTCCCTGAATCAGGGTCAGAGAAGCATTTTTACGCTTCGGGAATGCATGCAATCGATTCTTCGCATAAAATTACCCCTAGGCAAAAATTTTTATCCGTTTTTGGGCAAAGAGAATTGGCTCCGATCGGAATCGAACCGATGGGTCCAAGTTGCTTAACTTGCCAGATCGATGGGATCGCTCCTTACTAATTTTTAAGAAATCCGCTAGGATTATGGGTTGAAGTGAGCTATAATGCATTTTCAACAAAACATAAAAAATTAAAATTTTCGAAGCATGAAAACGCTTTCCTGACCCTGATTCAGGGAAGGAGAGAGGGTGTATTGAGACGGAAATTAAAAAAATTTGATTATTACGACAAAAAATCTTGTATGAGGTTTTTCTAGGCGGGGAATAAAGCGTTTTACTAAGTTATTTTGGGTGTTCCCACGTTTTGGGGGCCGCCGTGAGTAGATTGAATTATACAACTATATAACACAATTTTTAGTGACGATCGACCGCAACGCCACCTGAAAGAACAACGTGATCCATTGCTACGAAATTACAATGCACCCTATCCTACTGGTCCTCCAGTTCCCTATCCTCGGACCTATCGTGAAACGAGTGCCTAAGGTTGAATAAAACTATTTTTTATTGCTTAAGCATTTTGATTGTTGCCCGGTTGATCAAAAATAATATACCTTTTTAATGGATTCCGGTTGTTATTTTTCTGCCTTTGTACATGTTTCTGAAACGCACCCTAAACCCAAGCCTAAGATAAGCCTATCCTAAGCATAGGCTTAAGCCCAAGCCTAAGCCCTAACAATTGTAAGGGAACCGATCGCCTCCGGCTCTCACGGTTTCTCCGAGTTGACTCTGAGCGCTCCCTCTCGAGCGCTCCGAAACCTACTTAAGACATGTTATCTCTATGATCGAGTTTTATCGAGATATAGAAAAAAGTGGGAGCTACTACACAATTCGAAAATGGGGGCCACCCCTTCCATTCCGAATATGACTATTTACTATAAAAGTAGCTTTCGCGTCCTTGGGATTCATCAAGGGAAAAATACCCCAAAAAATCCGATCTGGCCAAAAACGAAAAGTAATTTGGGTAGGCCCAGACAAGCTAAATATATGGCAACAAATTTCCGGAGCTAATACACAATAGAGGGCCGAATTTGAAGTTTTCGAAGCGAAAAAACGCTTCCCTGATTTAAGGGAAGGCGTCTTGTGTATTGCAAAAATGCGATCTTTGCCTAAAAACGATGCATCGTCGTGAGAATCAGCGAAAAAACGCTTCCCTGATTCAGGGAAAGCCTGTGTATTGAAGCGAAAAGTTGCAAACATGCGATCTTTGCCTGAAAACGACCCCTTGTGGGGTAAAAAATGTGCAGGGAATCCGAATTTTTGACATTTATAAAATTCCTCGGATTCAAGACAAGCTGTTATCAACGCGAAAATTCGAGAAAATAACATATTTTGATCTAGAAACAACGCTTTTTCTTATATTCATATTATAGTTAACCAATGATTGAATCCAATTAACAAATGATTTTCTGAGAATTTTCGCGTCGATATACAGCTTTTCTTGAATCCGAGGAATTTTATAAGTGTCAAATTCGGATTCCCCGCACATTTTTAGCTCGTTTTTAGGCAAAAATCGCATTTTTGCAGATTTTCGCTTCAATATACAAGCTTTTCCTGAATCAAGGAAGGGTTTTTTCGCTTCGAAAATGTCAAATTCGTTTAAAATTTGGCATCATTTTCATTTTGTTTAGCACAAAATAAAAATCAGGTGTTATAGAGACAAAAAATTTTCCCATAGTTTTGAAACGACATTAGTTAAAGTAGTAAAATTGAAAAAAACATGCCAAAATATCGTTTAAACACATATTTAAAGATAAGACATCTCAAGACATATGAAATTTGATTCCATTTTTTCCAAGTTGGCCATGCTCACTGCTATATATGTGTATATAATAGTATTTTCATGTTATTTGATTGTCTTAATTTGATACTCAATTATCAAAAATTCTTATAGCGTTTATTTTAAGAAATTTTGTGCTAATAAAATTGACTCTTTTCCACGTTTTCCCACTCTTTCCTCCATTTACATGTTGCATCCTTTTAATGGAATTCGTTTTATCTTCATAATTTGACAACGTTGGAGGTTTATACTCTGATCTAAATTTGGATGTCTTTATACAGGGTGAGCAAAAAAATCGTAATTTTGCGTTTTTTGGTGAAAATTTTTCAAAAAATTTTTTTTCAAAAATCACCTATAAGGGTTATTTTCATGCAATTTTTGAAGAAAAAAAATTTTTGAAAATTTTTCGTCAAAAAAACGCAAAAGTACGGTCTTTTTTTGGCTCACCCTGTACTTTTTTCTGCAATTTTTCTATTAATAATACCTTTTTTATAAAAGTTTTTTTGTTTTTGCATTTATGATGTTAAACTATGTTGAATTGTTATTTCGAATAAAGTTGCCTTTGTGAGAATTATCATGTTGACGCAGCAATTTATAATTGGATAGGTCGCAAATGGAAGAAGAAAAATAGGCTTAATTATATAAGGACAGCCCATTTTGGTATGTGACGAAAGCATTATTATAAAAAACGTTTGTTTTCCTTCCAATTCTAGAACTTTATGAGAGACGATTTGCTCGGACATTCGAAGACCCCTGGTACTAGTGTTAAATGGTCCGAGAGCGCTTCAAGTTGAATAAACTGGGGGACCGAGCTTATTCAACTTGCTATCACGCTCGGAGGGGAGAGGAGATTTTCGATCCAATCACTAAGTCATCCGCCCTTCTCCGAGATTGCTTCCGAGTGCTTCCAAAAACTTTTGAGCACAGCGTAGAATCGAACCTGAGGGAAATTACTATGAATCGAGAGTATTAGCCACTCGGCCACGTGCCTTCTTAATCTATGTCATTAAATTTCAACTACAATACTTGAAATGTGGTTTAAAAAAATTTCCTTGAAGGTTACCACCATGATTTTGGTGTCATTTTTCTTCTCTCACCGAGCCCTATCGATTGGTATAGGCCGTGACGGAATTGTACTTAGGGTGACGGAGATAGCAAATTTCATGAAAATTTTTGCATCCCTCTATTTTGGCCTCTAAAATACTTTGTTATAATTTTTTGGACAATAAATATTTGCTGGAGCTGTATAGTAATAATGATTTTAACTTTATTAAAACCTAACCTTACTATAAAGCTTCAGCAAGTATTATCTGACCAAAAAATGTTAGCAAAGTGTTTTAGAGGCCAAAATAGGGATATGCAAAAATTTTCATAAAATTTGGACAGCTTTAATTCGGTCGAGATTCGAACCCGAGCCTATAAACTGCAAACCTGTCACTTTAGCCACTCGGCCATGGGTCAAACCCCCAAAACCCCCATGATATGGTACTCGTTTTGAAGCGCTCGGTGAGCTGAGTCAATTGGTGGCATTTAAAAAAATTCTTGACCCTTGCCTTCATCTTTTCGAAATTTTGGTACTTCCTGAAGCGTGAAAAACTATATCATGGTGTTTTGGAATTTGATCTGATCCTGATTCAGGGAAAATGGTGTATTTATTGAAGAGAAAAAGTGCCCATTTTTTTAAATAAATCCAGAAACTTGCAGGAATTTTTGAAAATTAACGTTGACATCATGTTTTCTTTTTTGCAGCCATCCTGTAAATTAGTTGAAAATTTTTATGTGTCATGTGCTATTGACCAAAAAAAAATTTCTACGTGTGAATTTTGACATCTCATTCGTAAGTGTTCTCGTACAACCTCTCAAAGTGCATTAATGCCTTAGGCTTACTCAGGGTTATAAGGCAAAAAGCTTGAAAATTAGCGTGGAGAATCACATAGCTCACCTTTTTATAGCATGTCCAAATAGAATAGTTGTTCACGAGAGAGAAAGAAAGTTTTGAGAAGCGAAGAAAATAAGAGCAACATCATTTATGGCCCTCATGAGTGGACGGACAACGGGTCAACGACTAAATATCTGCCGGAAGTTTGCGCCTTCGATTCTTCAGGTGTATTTCCTTTCGATTATAATTCAAGCGAGATTGGATTATATAATAATTTTGCTTCCGTTACATTTCTCACTTTTCATTTTATTTGACGTTAGTATTTTTATGTGTTATGGTGATACGCTTTTTAAACAAGGAAGTTTCAAAGGATCAGGCCACTATGAAAAATGGTATATTCGTAAAGATCATGAAAAATAGAGCATTTTTTTTATGGCATCATCTGAATTGTTTTCCCCATCGAGATAAATGCATTTGAAAATATGAATTCGTGTACATGTTTTCGTTGTAATACACAAACTTTTTTGAATTTTTTGCGGAAAAATTGTGAAAAAATAGCATCAATCGATAGAGAATTTTATGCTGAACAACTTTGCTAATTGAAGTTTGCGTAAAAAATTATTTTCTCTGATCAAAAATGCAAAATAAGCTTAAATTTTTGAATTTTTGTGTATATCGAAACGAAAACCCTGCATGAATTTAAAATTATTTTGCATTTTTGATCGAAGAAAATAAGTTTTTACGCAAATTTAAATTAGCAAAGTTGTTCAGCAAAAAATTCTCTGTCGATTGATGCTATTTTTTTACGCTTTTGGGCAACAAATTCAAAAAAGTTTGTGTATTACAACGAAAACATGTAAACTGATTCAAAATTTCAGGTGCAATTTCCTCGAAAACTACAACGATTCAGTACATGCCGTAAAAACACAAATTGCTCCATTTTTCATGAACTTTCTGAATATACACGAAAAATGAAACAACTTTTTTTCCGATCGGACTGATCCTTTAAAGATTTGATATATTTGTTGCTAGGTAAAAAAATCATGTATTTGCCTTATATTAGTCTTTCACTGGTATTTCTGTCAGTAATAGAAGTGGAAGAAGCGTTTACAGAGTTGGGAAGAAGTGCTGAAATTGTGCATTACAATCCATCAGATTTCCATTGGTCTGAAGATAAGAAGAATTGTACCCCCGACACAGCCATCATAGACAAACTTCTGAATGGCACAGGCTACAACAAATACAGGATACCTCGTAAGTTGGAATTTTACAAAACATGGGGGACATTATAACCCTTGGAGCTACTACACAATAGGGGAGGCCACCCACGTTTTTTTCGAAAATTTTTTCCTACAAATGATCCCTTTAGGGGTAAAAACATGCGGGGAGGGATGCTGAATTTGATATTTTCGAAGTGAAAAACGTTTCCCTCATTCAGGGATTTAGGCATATTTTTACCCCAAAAATGGTCGTTTTTAGGCAAAAATTGCATTTTTGCGACTTTTCGCTTCAATACATAGGCCTTCCCTGAATCAGGGAAGCGTTTTTTCGCTGATTCTCATGACGATTCGTTGTTTTTAGGCAAAAATTGCATTTTGCGACTTTTCTCTTCAATACACAGGCCTTCCTTGAATCAGGGAAGTGTTTTTTCTCTTCGAAAATGTCAAATTCGGATTCCCCGCATGTTTTTGGGTCATTTCCAGAAAAAATTTTCGAAAAAATTTTCACTTGGGTGCCCCCCCCCCTATTGTGTAGTAGTCCCAAAATTTAGAAGAAAAAGGTGTTGATGTTGCGGTTGAGTTATGGCTTCAAGCAATTACTTCTATAGATGAACTTACGAATGATTTCGAAGTGAGATTTTCCAGCCTCAGGCGGTTCAGCATGCCAAAAAAGTTGTTCAATTTTTTTCGAATTTTTCAATTGTTGACGAATTTTTCAATCTTTTCCGACGTCGTAAAATATTTCTGACGATGCATTGGATTTACGATGGTTGCACAATGGAGGCGTTTCCAATTTTTCCGTTTCCTGGAAATTTTGGAAATATTCACGGAAACGATTGGATCAGGCAACAAATGTTATGCTTCATGACGAATCGTTTCAATAAACACGATTTGATTGAAAATCAGGCAAAGTTACATTTTTTGACAACTTTTTGTAACAACTTTTTGACAACTTGTTTGACATGCTTGAACGCAGCCTCATAACAACTAAAAAAATTACGTTTTAGATGGATATTTACATAAATGAAATGTGGCTAGACCCAGCCTTGAATTTCGAACAATTTTCTCCTTGCAAACAAAACTTGTCTATTAGTCACCAAGTTTTGGAAAAACTTTGGTTTGATCATTTTTTGAATTACACTTATCCAGAAACTTTTTTAGGACTCCAAATAGTTGTTTTGTTAATAGCAAAGTGGCAGAAATTCATGATTCGCCTTTTAGGTATGCTGTTATCAATTGTTGAATTAGCTATTAGCCTTTTTTAGAAATGTCTTTCTTATGCTCTATCCTAATGGTACAGTATGGGTTAATTATGTAAGAGATTACAGTTTCGACTCTCGATATGATGACCACCCAGCCCGAAAAAAGACGCCACCCTGAGTCTGATCCCTTGTTTATGTTTTCGTTGTAATACACAAACTTTTTGAATTTTTTGCGGAAAAATCGATTTTTGCATCGATTTTTTCAATTTTCATAACATCAAGGGGGGGGGGTGTAAAGTAGGGTCGAATAGAAAATTTTTTAACAAGTGACCCTTTCGGGGTAAGTTTATGCGAGGAATCGATTGCGCGCATCGAAAAATTTTCCGGGGGTTAAAAAATGGAAAAAATTGCGTCAAAATTAGGGGTTATAAATTTTAACCCCAACAAAATCATTTTTAGGGGTAATTTTATGCGAGGAATCGATTACACGCATCGAAAAATTCTGAAAAATTTTCCGGAGTGTTGGAGTTAAAACTTACAACCTCTAATTTTGACGCAAGTTTTTTCATTTTTGACCCCCGGAAAATTTTTCGATGCGCGCAATCAATTCCTCGCATAAACTTACCCCGAAAGGGTCACTTGTTAAAAAAATTCAAAAAAATTTTCTACTCGACCCTACTTTACACCCCCCCCCTTTAACATTGTATCAATTTTTATAACTCTATGAGACGAATAAAATGACGCTAAAATTATCCAATTTGAAAAATCATAATTTTAATGTGAACTTGGCTCAGTGATAGTGCTCCCGGATTCGAGTCTAATGGTCTTGGGTTCGAAACCCAGAGTCGATATGATTTTGCCTCAAATTTGAAAATTGTTTTGGATTATTGAAACGAAAACATGAATCAGGTTTTCGTTTCAATAACGCAAAACAATGTTCAAATTGGATAATTTTGGTGTCATTTTGTTCGTCTCATTTAGTTATAAAAAAAACTGCTACAATGTTCATTTTATGAAAATTTACAAAAATCTATGCAAAAATTGATTTTTCCGCAAAAAAATTCAAAGATTTTGTGTATTACAACGAAAACATGACCAATTTCAAGCGCAGTTATCTCAACAACTACAACGATTCAGAATTTTGGCCAAAATTCGATTTTTGTCAAAAATTTGTTTTTTGGACAGAATTCAATTTTTGCCAAAAATTCAATTTTTTTTGTCAAAAAATCGAATTTTTGACAAAAATCGAATTTTAGTCAAAAAATCACTGGTTCAATCCCCGTCGGAGTCAATTTATCCTCTTAAAGGATCATTGAACTTTTGAACGGACCTCGAAAATTTATTTTTAAAAGAAAGAGGAATTTTTTGCTGATCATTTTTTGTTTTTACGGTACCCCTTGAAAGTTTAACCCTTTCGAGATATTTGCGTTTGAAATTTCCTTCAAAGTTTTTAAATGTAAATTTATATTGAAAAGAAAGGGATTGACCCCAGCGGGAATTAGAAAATTCAAAATTTCATTTGAAAAAATTGCGAATTTGTTATCAAAATTTTATTACAAATCGATTGTACTCACGAAGAGTTATCCAACGAGTGGTCGATGTTCATATTTCGCATTTTGGGAAGCGTGTAAAAAAATAGTGTGTTTTTGGAGAGTTTTCGACAATTTTTGGCACAATATTTTTTACACGCTTCCCAAAATACGAAATATGAACATCGACCACTCGTTGGATAGCTCTTCGTGAGTACAATCGATTTGTAATAAAATTTTGATAACAAATTCGCAATTTTTTCAAATGAAATTTTGAATTTTCTAATTCCCGCTGGGGTCAATCCCTTTCTTTTCAATATAAATTTACATTTAAAAACTTTGAAGGAAATTTCAAACGCAAATATCTCGAAAGGGTTAAACTTTCAAGGGGTACCGTAAAAACAAAAATGATCAGCAAAAATTCCTCTTTCTTTTAAAAATAAATTTTCGAGGTCCGTTCAAAAGTTCAGTGGTCCTTTAAATAAAAATTTTTTTAGAGAGTTCATGTAAAAGGACCCTGTTCAATGGATTTAAGTGAGAGAACGAATATACTTTTAAATGGGAAAGATGAATATTTTTTAGGCAATTTCCCGATGGATATCCAAACTTGCCATTTAATTTATGAGAGTTTCAATTATAATAACCAAGAAGTTCGAATGCGCTGGAATCCTTTGAATGGAAATCCTGTATATGCTCTCGGGCCAATCGTCTTGCCCGATTTTGATTTGATTAAAATTGAGGCAACTTTGCAAGTCGAGGTACTTAAACCCTGTTTCATGTCGAAGCTGTTTCATGAGCGCATGGCCGAGTGGCTATGACGATGGTCATTCAGGTTATTAGCGCAGGTTTGATCCCACCAGGGTCGAAATTTTTCTTTTTGCGATGTCTAAGTTGTAAAAGCAAACCCCATAAAATTACGAATGAAAATTTTTTGCATAGCGAGATGGAGCGCATGACCGAGTGGCTATGACGATGGCCATTCAGATTATTAGTGCAGGTTCGATCCCCACCAGGGTCAAATTTTTCAATTTTTGATAAATTTTTCAATTGTTGACGCAGTTTTCAAATTTAACGAACTCATCAAATATTAAAAACTTCGTCAAAAATTGACGGNGTTCGATCCCCACCAGGGTCAAATTTTTCAATTGTTGACGCAGTTTTCAAATTTAACGAACTCATCAAATATTAAAAACTTCGTCAAAAATTGACGGGGAGGGAGGGGGCTAGAAAATTTTCGATATTTGATTATACCATGTTTTTTAGCCCTATCCAGCTGGGATGTGGGATGAGCTTCATGTCAAGCTAACATTTGAACGTCGTGCAGCATGGTATTTAATGCAAGCATATGTGCCAACCTACCTAACCAGTATAACATAATTCTATAACAAAATTCTTCCATACTAAGATTTAGTTTTCATCAGTTGGGTCTCGTTTTCCCTCGGCCCTCGAGCAATTCCTGCACGAACTATGCTCGGTGTCAACGCTTTGTTAGCAATGATCTTCCAATTTGGCAACATCATGAGGAATTTGCCCCGTGTCTCTTATATCAAAGCCATCGACGTGTGGATGCTTGGTGCTATGACCATGATTTTTTCTAGCCTAATCGAATTGGCCATAGTTGGCTATAAAGTCAAAGATGATGGTCTACCGCGGAAGCGTCTGGTTCTTTGCAAACGACAGGTTATTTTACTTCAAGGGAGAGGGCCGATGGAGGCGAGTTATTGGAAAAAAATTTGGATAAAAAATCGAATTTTGGTGAAAAATCGATTTTTGATAAAAAATCGAACCAAAAAATCAAAATAACTCGCCTCAATCGGCCCTCCCCCTATCAACAATTTGAACCCCCCAAAAAATTTGTTTTTAGTTCGAAGAATCAGAAGCTAGCCCAAAAGGCCTATGTGGTTACGAAAAACGTTTCATGTTTCCCGTAGAACGCTACCAATTAGCATGGAAACAGAGTTTTTGGCGGACAATTTTAAAAAAGCAATGGTCGGCGGATGAGATCGACAAGATCTCGGCTGTGGGCTTTCCCACTTTCTTCGCAATTTTTAATGTAAGTGTACCTCAGTGGTTTAGCTATGGGGGAAGGTGATTCCCTCTTTTTTCGAATTTTTCAAATTTTGATGAATTTTTCAATTTTTAACTAATTTTTCAATTTTTGTAGAATTTTACGATTTTTGATGAATTTTTCAATTTTTTCGAATTTTCTTACTCTATTGAGAACATAAATTAATTTTCTGCTAACATAGTAGTCTTTAGTAGTCCCCAAGAAGGCTATAAAAAAGTGCATATGGACTAAAAAAATTGCTGATTAATTTTATTGGTTTAGATTGTCTACTGGTCCTACTTTGGAAAACACAATCATCCAGCTGCATCTTAAAAGGATTTTCTTTCAAGGCATTCTTTTATTTGTGAAGAATATTTTGTGATATATAAAAAAAAAGTCTGTTTCGGTGCAAAAAACATGGTTCTATATGTAAAAATTATATAGATTCGGAAAATTCATGAAAAATGGAGCATTTGTTGTTTTTACGCCACGTTCTGAATCGTTGTAGTTTTTGAAAAAATTGCGTTTGAAGTTTCGTATGTGTATTACAACGAAAACATGAACGTCGTCCCTGAATCAATAAAAGTTGTGTATTAGCGCGAAAATTTTTTTAAATTTCTCTTTTTGCATCGACTTACGAAAACTGTCAAAAAATTTTTTTAATTTTCGCGTCAATACAAACAACTTTGATTGATTCAGGGACGAATTTTCACTGCGTTCATGTTTTCGTTGTAATACACAGATCATACATCGTGTTCAGCGCATAGAAAAACCCTAGGTCGAAAATTTTGAAAAACATCAACTTCTGTAGCCAAATACTAACATTTTAAACTTGTCACTATTTTTGAAAAATGTGCCTTTTTGAAAAAAAAAGTATATTGACACGAAAACCTGCTCTATTCAACAAGATAACTGTTTCGAAAAGATAATTTGGAGCATTTTGAGTTTTTATGGCCTATTCTAAATCGTTATCGTTGCCGAGAAAATTGCGTGTGAAGTTGGTGATTTTTGAAATCTGTGTTGTGTTCCATCCTAATGCCAATTTTTGCACCGCAGGCAAATTTTATGTATATTCTGATTTTGTTGTATTTTTATATTGAAAAATTCTTATAAACCTTATTTATTGAATCAGGCAACGTGTACATTGAAACGAAAAGAAACGTGGATCCTTATATAGCTTTTTTGGTGCATCCCTGCGTGGTCGTATGGCGGGAAAATAAGGATTAGTACTAACTACTTCTAATTATCTTGATTTTTCCGCATACGACCACGCAGGGATGCATCAAAAAAGCTACATAAGGATCCATGTTTCTTTTCAATGTACACGTTGCCTGATTCAATAAAAAGTTCTGTGGTAGCCAAAAAAAATTTTGACTATAAATTTAGGAGCACATTCGATATTTAGGCACTATTACTTTTTTCCCTGATTTTACACAAATTTCGAAGTAAAAAAGTAATAGGGGAAAAAAGTAAGAGGAAAAAACCAAAAAAGGAGAAAAGTAATAGTGCTGATATTTATTGATCGTATCCAAATTTTCGTTTCAGTCCCTAATATTTACTCAAGTGGCTTATGAATGATGTTTATGTGTTATCTTGTTTGTTTGACCTTGTTCAACAGATAAAACCGGTTGTGATGCCTCTTTTGGTTGCGGTTTTTGAGTGATGTTCCATACATGTACGATTTTAATGGTTTTATGTTCTTCGAACTTGGTGTTTGCCTGTCTGATTAATTGATTTAGTATCAGAACACAGTTTGTTAGGGTCGCCATGGCGACCCCAGCGCATAAAAAGGGGTTGACCAAAGGAAGCGCAAAACGAGCGATCAAATCGCGCGAAGCTTGTACATTTTTTTATAATTTTGAATGGAACAGGAGTTGTGCCGGCACAACTCCGTCTTGCCGGAGCGTTCGGCACGATGTTATAGGTTGTTTTTTCGGGAAATCACGAACTCAGAATTTTGAATAAAAGCTTTTTTTTAAATTTTCGTTTCAATAATAAATTAATATTGAAAATCAGGCAATAAAAGTAAGCAAATTTTTCTGAAAAACAC
>OZJO01027885.1:0-23265 GCA_900406225.1 Acrobeloides nanus | reverse complement strand
ACCAATGATTCCGTGAAGATATATCGAATTTTTTAGCTGTAAGTACAAACGGCCACTAATTATGGGACGACCTAATAATTATCGATTTTAGCTTCAATATAAAGACCCATTATCCGATCAAGTGATTCCCGAAAGCAAGCAATTTTTTTCACGGCTCAGGCTTGGGTGCTCGGTTCGAGATCGGGCGCTCGGCCCTGGGTGTTAAAATATTTAATTCGGGCGAATCTTATATTTTGCAGTATTTATAAATGCCTTACCAAAAATTTCATTCAGTTTTAAGTCAAATCTTCTCACATCCCAGTATCCAGATCTTCCGCGAAATCTACTTCCATTTTTCGTTGCAACAAGTTTCAACAAAAATAAATAACTATCGAATATATCATCCAGATTATCTGAATTTGAGAAATCTGAATACTTAGAATACGGGTAATCAATATATAGAATTTGAATATTATCAAAAACGACATCATTCAAATTTGTCAATACTTCATCGACGGTCCTTTGCGAATATCGAGATGACACATTTCTCTTGCCTTTTCTTAAGTTTATCCCGTCAAGTTTAATTCTATAGCTATTGAGATTTTTGTTCCAATCTTCTTTTGTCGCAACAAGACAAATTTCATTTCTATAGAAATATAAGTATAAAAATTGTCGAAGAGGCAAAATATTTTTGTGACAAATGATGACGTTGTTCCAAAATCGGTTGACGAGCTGAATTCTTTCAATTTGATCTTTGTCCAAGAAAGAAAATACATCGCAGATGATTTCAGACGTAGTGATCATGTTGAATGCCGATTCATACTTCTAAACAAATTTACAGTTGATTAACTTAGCAACAATTTTGACGGATTCGTAATCAAAAATAATTGATGCTGTGTAATTTTAACAACTAAAGGAATGCGAGTACTAGTTCGGATTAGCCACCCAAAATGCGTATGAAATAAATAAACTTTTTACGTGAACTTGTCTCCCATATTTTCTAAAATTGGCGTATGGGGGTAATTTGATGTGGCGAATCGATTGCGCGCATTCCCGAAGCTTGAAAATGCTTCTCTGACACTGTTTTAAAAGTAAAGTGAAGTATGTATTGAAGCAAACTCTTAATCTTACTCCTTTGTCATTATTGACTTTTCTATATTTTGTATCAACAGCGTCATCACCATTTTCTTCGGCGTGGGCCATCTTTTGTGCTTGGTTTTCTGTTGCGGAACTCATTTTTAATATATAGAAGGAATAATCTTTGAACGTTACAGGAAATTAGATAAATACGAGGTGTTGATTTGCCTAAAGTTTAAAAAGATCGTAAAAATAAAAATAAGAAATTTACAAAACGCCACTCAAGAGAGCAAAAAAACAAGAAATTCATAATGTGCTAGTCGAGATAAACGAGATTGACAAAATTAGATAGACTTTTTTGTGATCAAAGAGAAAAAGTCTATTGAAAATGCTTCAAGAAATAAAATAAAATCGGTAAAAAATTGCAAAAAAAATCGCACAATCTTCATTCCATAATCAAAAAATGTCAATAATTTTTAAAAATTCCGAAGCTACAACACAATAAGGGGGCCACCGACTTAAAAATTTTTTTAAACATTTTTTTCTGGAAATAACCCCTCTATAGGGGTTATTTCCTATAGGAGTAAAAACATACTGGGAAAAATTGCGTTGAAGTGTACCCTGATTTTCAGGGTTAAACTTAATTTTCACGCTTCGAAAATGCGCGCAATCGAATTTTCGCCTAGAAATTACCCTAAAAAGTCGGTTTTTAGAAGAAAATCGGAAAAATATTTTTCGATTTTTCGAGAATGGGCCATAAATGTTACGCTCCCTTTAATAAGAAAATCAATACCAAAATTAATAATTGACACAGAATTCTTTTTAGAAATAAAAATGTAGAATATGAGTGTCAAAAATTGGAGTCGATCACTCGATTTGGTGAAGTCTAGTCAGATTTAAATTTCTATAGAAAATGCACTAAAATAGAACGGCAAAGTCAAGGCCAGAAATTTTTTCTAGCTTGGTATTTCTGGCAAACTTTTATTTGCATGGTGAGATTATACATAGACAAAAAATTTTTGGTGCGGCTTCAAGAATTTCGAGCCTTCTGTCACTATCGATGGAGGTCGATTCTTCTAAGGCTCTTCAACAATCCTAAAATAAAGGGAAATTTGGTGTATTTTAGGGTTTTTGAAGAGTCTTGGCCTCGAGTCCAGAAGGTCGGAGGTTCGGCTCCCTCTCCGTCATATTGTTTTGCATTGCGATATTTTTGCAATTTTTTTAAATTAAAAAAAAAAGATGGCACCGCTTCAAAAACTTTAAATTTGAAGTTTAAAAAAATAATAAATTTTGATAACAAAATTAAAAATGTCTTTTGAGCACGGGATCGAACTCGCGCCCTATGAGTGAAGGATGAGCACGTTAGCCAATCGGCCATGGGTCAAATCCTCAAAGCCCCATGATATGGTACTCGTTTTGAAGAGCTCTGCGAGCTGAGTCGATTGGCGAATTTTTTATTGTTTGACTCTTGCCACCACTTTTCGGATTTTGGTACGCCGTAGTGCGTAGTGGAAAAGCCCGGAAGATCAAAAAATGTAATTAATTGAAACCTCCCATTCAAAATGACAGGGCGATGATCCTATCCTGGGCCGTGACGATTTATGATCTGCCGGACATTATTGTATAAGAATTTTAAAAAAATATAAAAAACAAGATGCAACAAGAAATTGATTGCACTGGAACTCGATCGACCACTCGTTGAAAAGCTCTTCGTTATTACAATCGATTTTGATAACAAATTAGCAATTTTCCCAAATCATAAATATAAAAAATCGGTTTCTGTGTCCGTTCGTTCGGAACCACGAGATCTTAGGAAAGGTAAATCAATTTGACATGCGATCTTTTTGAAAGTTAGTAGGTAGGGGGTAGGTATGCAGGAAACAAAAATTTGGGATTCCTCCTAAAACTTTTTTAAGAATTAAAAAATTAGGAGGTTACCCTGTAAAAATTGAAAAAATTCGATTTTCATAAAGTTCTCCAAATCGGTTGATTTTTTGTACCGAGGGTTTTCGACTATGGGAAACACGATGCGGTGCTAATTTTCACTTTTGACTTAAAGGATGAACCTAAATATGGGGGCGAGGTATCCCCCAAAAGGGTTCAACAATTCAATTCCCAAAAAAGCTCCACAATGGTACCCTTGGCAACGTAATCGTCTGTAACATAACGTCGGTGATGTCAGCGTTTGTAACGCCAACGTCTGCGATGCCGACATCTGTAACATCGGTGCTCAAAGCGTGCGTCAGGCTAGTGAAATTTTAAATTTTTTAACAATCAAGGTCAATCATTTTTGTTTCAATACACAAACACGTTTGAAAGTTTTGAGCAAAATGTCAATTCAAAAATCTCAAAAGGGTTAAACTTTCAAGGGGTGATGTAAAAGCAAAATATGAGCAGCAAAAATTTCTCTTTTGTATAAAAATAAATTTTAAGTGTCGTTCAAAAGTTCAATTGTCCTTTAACAACTAAAGGAATGCGTATGAAATAAATAAACTCGTACCAATGCTGTTTTTGGCCTGACGAACTTTACGAAATACCAGATTCTTTTTGGCAATTTGTTTTTTAAATTCAATATATATCAAAACGATTGTTATTTAAAGACTTGGAAGATTTCGAAAGATTTCTATTCAAAAGAGCATCCGTCCAAAAGACCTCTACAAAACAACACAAGCTACCCTGTAAATCTCTACAAAAATTTATCCAAGTCCTGAAAAATTGTTGTTTTTTATAGGTGGCTAAAAATTGCCATATCTCCGCGAAAACCAAATGAAATCGAATTATTTTTTTCTACAATATTCTACTCCTTTTAATCCGTAATTCTACAGGAAAATTTTTTGAAAAGCCCTTTTCAGTATTTGTAAAATTTGTTTGAATTTTTCGCTTTTTTGCAAACTTCAGAGGCTAATAAATTTTTATGGTACTAACCATTTTGTGATCGAAAAAGAACTTTTTTCAATTTAAAAAATGTATATCTTTTCATATTCTAATTTTTATAACTTTAAGTGCTGGAAACCCTGATTTACATTTTCATTCCAATAACCCAACACAATGTCCAAATTGGATAACTTATTTGTCATTTTATTCATCTCGACGAGACGGATAAAACTCTCTAATTGAATTTTTAAGTAAAATTGTGTAATCTTTGTAAAAATAGATTTTTTAATGCATTTTGTTTCAATACAAAATTCTTGCATCAAGAATTTAACGACGTCAATCCCTTCGCTAAATTCACAAAAGCGTTCAAATTTTATGCAATTTTGTTTCGCATTTATCTCTTCAGAATTAACGAATTCGAATTTCTTCCAATGCAACAGATGATCGCACCAATCTGAACTTTCTTTTAAAAATTTTTTGTTCAAAACTGGACTGGTCCTTTAATAAACTTTTTTTAGAAGTACGAATCGGCATTTAATATGATTACTACGCCTGAAATCATCTGCGACTTGTTTTCTTTATTGGACAAAGATCAAATTGAAAGAATTCAACTCGTTAACCAATTTTGGAACAACGTTATCATTTGCCACAAAAATATTTTGCCTCTTCGACAATTTGATACCTTAGCATTTATTTACAATCATATTCAACTTTATACGACAGAAGATTTTGCCGAATGTCTCGTTAGCTATAACATTAAATTCAATGGGAGAAACTTAAGCAAGGAACATGTGTCATCTCGGTACTCGCAACTGACCGTCGATGAAGTATTGACCAATTTGAATGATGCCTTTTTTGATTCTATTCACATTATATATTTATCTAAAGAAAATCGTCTGGATTATTTATTAAATTTGATGAAATTTGTTACAACGAAAACTGGTTGTAGATTTCGGGGAAGATTTGGACACTACAATGATGGAAGATTTGACTCAAAACTGAATGAAATTTTTGGTAAGGGATTTTTAAATACTGCAAGATTAAGATCGAACCGACTAAATATTTTAGCATCCAGGGCTGAGCACCCGGCCCCGAGCCTGAGCCGTAAAAAAATTTACCTGATTTCGGGAAAACTCCTGATCAGGAAATGGGTCTGTGTATTGAAAAAGAGTATATTCACCCGAACTAAATATAATAGCACCCAGGGCCGTGATCGAACCGAGTACTCGGCTCTGAGCCTGAACCGTGAAAAAAGTTGCCTGATTTCGATAAAATCCTTGATAGGAGAATGGTCTGTATATTGAAGCGAAAATCGATAGTTATTTTGTTTTTATGCTAAAATCCTAGTCTCTAAAAAATAATCATCCATGGTTGGCTCAGGATCGGATATGTGGATAGGAGATTGGCCCAAGGGATCGAGCTCTGGTAAGGAGGAAATCGATCTCTGAGATGGGACTAGGAAATTTATTTTGGAGCGCAGGGTTGAACCTTCTCGAATCAACTGTACCCAAGCGGTTCTCGGTTTTGCCCATATTTTGTATAAAAAATCAGTATGATTTTAATTATTTTAGATAATTACATCATAGTCGATGAATTGTCTATGGGTCATGTCGGTCTTAATTCATACATAAGAGAAGTCTGTGCGAATCCCGAAATTGTACAATTACCTTCGACACTGAAAGAAATTCGACTTGCAACTTTGAGATTTAAAAAAAATGATGAAGTATTGCACTTCACTTGTAATGGCAAATTAAATGGAGCTAACCGATTGACTATCTATGTTGAGTATTATGGAAATTATGGAAATTTTATCCGGCAATGGTTTGAGGTATGCAAATAGTTACTATTTATAAAAATTTTTAGCTATATCGTACACATGAAAACCCCATTTCTTTAGTTGGAAAGTTCGAACTTAGAACCTCTCAATACTTAGCCGATAGTGTTCTTGATGCTGTAAAAACATTTTTCAATAACATTCAACTTCGTGTAAAATATAGCCTCGAAACAAAAAAGCTTCATGAACATATCTATCTTGTTACTAATCCGTATCTTATTCGTCGTTGTGTGCTATATAAAACGGATTCTTATGCTTTGGTGATTGAAATGGCATACAAGGAGGTAACCGATATGAGCAGTATAAATGCATCAGATTTGGATCAACCACCATGTAATAAAATGAAAATGATTTCATTCTGTGTAAAATCATTATGATTTGAATATATTGGGTTGTTCGACAAGTATCGTCGGCCTAAAAAATACATCTAACTTCGACATTTTTCGCTCTTTTTCGTTGAATTTTATTTCAGTATTATGCAAAAATGCATGCTGAATACGATCCAATCAGTCTTTTAGAACTCATGTTTTCGTGTCAATATACAGAAAAATGCCTAATTTAGATGTATCAATATATCGGTAAATCGCCGCCTGTTTATCTCGCTAGGAAAACCCGTTTTCGATGAAATTTTTTTCAGTATGGGTAAGGGATACTCAGGAATATGATGGTGCTGTTAATTTTTTGAATAAAGAAGGTTTTCGTATCAATAATCAAATTTTTCCAACTCAGGGCATACTGAAAATGAACAAAAATCACCATATCTTCCCCCAATTCAGCGCAGATACGCCTGTTTACACGTATACGGGGATTTTCCAACACGGGGAATCGATTCCCAGTGGAATTGGACGAAAGAATTTTTCCCTGCTTCTCTAACTCTCTATGCCCCAAAATCGATTTTTTCTTCAAAACATCCCTTCCTAAAGAATTCGATTTTTGCAGAATTGAGTCCTGGAGAGGGAAGTAAACTGTTTCCGGGGTTTTTCGGTGTGGGAAATCGATTCCCGGTGTTATTTTTCGGTGAAAAGTTTAGGAAGGGGGTGTTTTGTCGAAAAAATCGATTTTAAGGTATAGGGGGCTAGAGAAACAGGAAAAAATTTTTTGTCCAATTCCACCGGGAATCGATTCCCATGCTGGAAAACCCCCATATACGTGTAAACAGGCACATCTGCGCTGAATTGGGGGAGATATGGCGATTTTTTTCATTTTCAACATACACTGACTTGAAAAAATTTGATTATTGATACGAGAACCTGCTTTATTCAAAAAGTTAAATGCACGATCATATCTCTGAGTGTCCTTTACCGGGATATTCACGAGATAAACAGGCGGCGGCGATTTACCGATATACCTGATATTTAGTTTGATTTGCATATCTATTATGTTCATATTTGTACCAGTGTTAGATTCGATCTCAAAAATCCCGAGACATAAGCCCGCTCTGTCCTGAATACCGACTGTCCCGAGCATACCTTAACACCGATCCCACCAAATTTTGGAAATGATATATATATTGGTCTCAAAAACATTTTTTATCTTGGTCCCCCATTACGTTTTTTCGAAAATTTTGGGAAACAATACAAAGAGGGGACCAAGGATTTTTTCAAATTTTTCAACAAAAAAAATTTAGCGCGCTATAATCTTATGGTGCTCTATACCGCACATAACTTTATCATAATGTCCAAAAATGTGAAAATTTACCTTCAATAAAAGCAAAAAAGCGCTCTTGGTTTACTTTTCCAAATTTTTATGCGATGTATAGGGGTAAATTCATTGTCCGATGTGCGTTATACCCCCTTCCACCAATTTGGAGTGGAGTTGTTAAGGTATGATTCCGATTCGGAGTTTTCAGGGTGCACAATGATTACCGAGATTATACGTCCTGAAAAATCCCTCCTCAGTTCAGAAACCAATCCTGTACATGGGATATAACACTAATTTGCACATGCTTTATTTTTTTAATAAAAAATTAACACAAACAATTATAAAGGCTCCAAATTTCCATCTTGATCAATGAACGCGCCGAAATTTTCAACCATGATCTTTGAAATTGTTTGAAGCATTTTTGAAACAGCTTTTTCGGTTGGCATTGCGACATTTTTATCCATGTAGTTCGCACTGCGCCTATGTGCACGGCAATCGTAATATACCATCGCCTCGAAATTTTCCACCAAAAACTTTTGAAAAGTTGTTTAAAGCAGCCTAAAATTTCCTTTTTGTATTTGTAATATATGACTTGTATATAGTCTATTTCTGTGCCAAGTTTAAAATTTTTGCAAGTCCATGAATAGATAACCATACATGGGCAAGGGGGACAGTAGGCAACCAACTCACTCAAATGGGCTATAATTAGAGGGGATCTTTCAAAATTGAGGAACCTTTCTTTTTTCCTAATGGCCTTGTTTCGATCATAACTTTTTACTGTTAGATTTTCAAGTAGTGCTGTAAATAAAAAAAATGCTCCATATATTGTGCTCTATCACATGGCATCATTTCCCCAAAAGTAGACTGGTCATTTAAAAACGACATGGTGAAGAAACAGACGTTCGGTTTTTATACAACTTTATGAAACGCTTGAAATAGTTTTTAGAATATTCCGAAAGGTCGCATTTTTGCAACAATTTTGTATGTTTAATTCGAAAAATGTCTTGTCTTTTTCAAATGTAAAAATATGCAAGCGTTGCAGACTATAGCCAAAATTGTTTATTTATGAAAACGCGACCGCTTGAAATATCCTAAAAATTATTTCAAATATTTCATAAATTTCAGATGCTTCGTACAGTCGTATAAAAAAACCGAACAGTCTGTTTCTTCACTCCGTTGTTTTTAATGTACAGAGTGGCCAAAAAAACCGGATTTTTGCAATTTTTTGTAAAAAAATTTTTAAAATTTTTTCCAAAATGACCATATGGGGGTTTTATAAGAGAAATCGTTTGCGCGCATATAAAAATCTTCAAGAGGAGTGCACCATCTACTCAGATATGCGGTTGCTTTTGGCCAAAAGTATGTTCTCATTTTGCTCGCTGACTATCTTTCCATGCAACACCCATCCAAAAATAGCGTTTTTTTTATTTGTGAAAGTACCCGTCTCGGTATCCCCATTTATGCCACTATAGAGACTTATAGAACCACCTCAAATATATTTTAAAATCGAAATCTGTGCTATTAAAAGCCTAGTAGTGAAAAAAAACGCATAAAAAAGCTTTTTCCCTCGAGAAATTTGCCTTAGAAAACGGGTTCTAACGATTTTTGGGGTTTTGTCAAAATTAAGCTCGGATTCGTATTTTTCGCTCGAAAAATATCCTCTATACGTTGAAATTGGAAGTTCTAAAATTGTTTGAAGCTCTAAACAGTTGATTTTTCAAGGTCAAAATCCTTCCAATGTCAAAAAGCACACACATCCGTTGGTTTTGACCTCGAAAAATCAATTGTTTAGAGCTTCAAACAATTTTAGAACTTCCGATTTCAACGTATAGAGGGTATTTCTAGAACGAAAAATACGAATCTGAGCTTAATTTTGATTTATGAAATTCGCTAAGGGTACCTTTTCCTTACAGAGCCCCAAAAATCATTAGAACCAGTTTTCTAAGGCAAATTTCTCGAGGGAAAAAGCTTTTTTTATGCGATTATTTTCACTACTAGGTTTTTAATCGCACAGACTCCTGATTGATATTCGTCTACGCCAATGATATTATTTTTGTAACTTTAAATATTGAATCAAATTTCTTTTAACTCAAAAAATATATTACAATCACAATGATTTTATACAGAATGAAATGAATTGCATTTTATCACATGGTGGTTGATCCAAATCTGATGCATTTATACTGCTCATATCGGTTACATCTCTATATGCCATTTCAATCACCAAAGCATAAGAATCCGTTTCATGTAGCACACAACTACGCTTAACATACTGATTAGTAACGCCATAGCAAGTTCTATGAAACTCTTTTGTTTCGAGGCTATATTTTACACGAAGTTGAGAGTTGTTTAAAAATGTTTTTACAACATCATAAGCAATTTTGATTAAACAAAAATCGTTTACAAGTTCGAACCTTCCAACTAAAGAAATGGGATTTTTATGCGTACGATATAGCTAAAAAATTTTTATAAGTAGTAAATTATTTGCATACCTCAAACCATTGCTGAATAAAATTTCCATGATTTGTATCTGAAGTCACAAAATCGATAGTCACTCGGTTAGCTCCATTTAATTTGCCATTACAAGTGAAATGCAATACTTCTTCATTTTCTTTAAATATCAAAGGTTGAAGTCTAATTTCTTTCGGTGTCGAAGGCAATTGTACAATTTCAGGATTCGCACAGACTTCTCTTATGCGTAAACAAATAATAATGAGAACGAATTCATCGACCATGATATAATTATCTAAAATAGTTAAAATCATAATGCTTTATATGGGCAAAACCGAGAACCGCTTGAGTACTGTTGATTCGAGAAGGGTCGACCCTGCTCCCCAAAACAAATTTCCGAGTCCTAGTCCCATCCCAGAAGCCGATTTCCTCCTCACCAGAGCTCGAGCCCCAGGGCCAATCTCCTACCCACAGAGCCGATCTTGAGCCAACCTGGTCGATTGCTCCATTATCAAAAGCTACCCCCTTCCCAGTGCCAATTATCAGCCCTAGGGCAAAATCCTTATCCCAACGCCGAGCACTAGAGCCAACTCTAACCCCCCTCCTCATCACCATAAGCCAACCTTCCTCCCATGGCCAATTGTCAACTCCAGTCCGATTCACTACCCCATCATTAAAAGCTGATCCCAGGCCAATCCCCTAGGGGCCATTCACATATTACGTATCAACGACCATTTTCCAGTTAGGGTGTTTCCCATGGGTTTTATGACTTGATTTTGGTGTCTACCCCCTAATAGGGGGTATTACGGGGGGGAGGGGTACCCATTTAAACTTTTTGATAAAAAAATTCAGACAAAATACTTTCTATACAAAATTGAGGTTTTTTAGGTGTATACAAAATAGGGTCAATTTTACATAGGAAGTATTTTTTCTGAATTTTTTATCAAAAAGTTTGAATGGGGACCCCCCCCCCTATTAGGGGGGAGGGATAGACACCAAAATCAAGTCATAAAACCCACGGGAAACACCCTAACTAGAAAATGGTCGTTGATTACGTAATATGTGAATGGCCCCCTACCCCAATGCCAAGTCTCAGGGCCAACTCAAGGCCCCAGAACCGAGCTCCAAGACCGATCATTTTATGAATCACAGTAAAGACAGCGTTTTTACAGTTCAAGAATTTGCGAAACCCTGATAGAAAAACCCCTGAGACGATAATTTTAGCATAACTGTCCATTTTCGCTTCAATACACAGACCCATTCCCCGATCAGGGGTTTTCCCGAAATTTTTTCACGGCTCAGACTCGGGACCGGGTGATCGGTTTGAGGTCGGATGCTAAAATCTTTAGCTCAGAAGGATTTTATATCTGCAGTATTTACCAACAATTTCATTCAGTTTGGAGCCAAATATTTCCGTTAGGCAGCTTCCAAATTTTCCGCGAAATCTACCTCCAGTTTTCGCTGTAACAAGTTTTATCATATTTAATAAATCATCAAAATCATCCTGATTATTATTATAATAATGAATTTGAATAAAATCAAAAACGACATCATTCAAATTTTTCAATACTTCATCGACGGTCAGTTTCGAATACCAACATAGCATATGTTCCTCGCTTTTGCTTAAGTTTGTTCCATTAAAGTTAATTATATAGCTAGAACTTTGTCTGTCAAGTTTTTTGTCTATTGTTGGATTAAGATAAATTTTATTGTAACGAAATTCTAAGTAATCAATTTGTCGAAGAGGCAAAATATTTTTGTAACGAATGATGACGTTGTTCCAAAATTGGTTGACGAGTTGAATTCTTTCAATTTGATCTTTGTCCAAGAAAGAAAATAAGTCGCAGATGATTTCAGGCGTAGTAATCATGTTAAATGCCAATTCTTACTTCTAAAAAAATTTAGAGTTGATTAGCTTAGCAACAATTTTGACGAATTCGTAATCAAAAATAATTGATACTTTGTAATTTTTATAACCATGCGTATTAAATAAACTCGATTAATGCTGTTTTTGGCCTGACGAACTTGTACTAAAAAAATTTAGAGTTTATTAAAGGACCAGTCCAGTTTTGACAAAAAATTTTAAACGAAAGTTCAAATTGGGGTTGGAAGTAAATTCTAATTCGTTAATCTTGAAGAGATAAATGCGAAACAAAATTGCATTAACAATTTAAACTTTTTTGTGTATTGAAGCGAAGGGATTGACGCCGTTTAAATTCTTGATTCAAGAATTTTGTATTGAAACTTTAGGGTTAACGAATTAGAATTTACTTCCAATGCAAAAGTTGATCGCCCCAACTTGAAAGTTCTTTTAAAAAGTTTTTGTCCAAAACTGGATTGGTCCTTTAACTTGGCAACAATTTTGACGGGATCGTAATAAAAAATAATTGATGCTGTGTAATTTGAACAGCCAAAGGAATGCGTATGAAATCAACTCGTATCAATGCTGCTTTTCGCTTGACGAACTTTTACTAAATACCAAATTCTTTTTGGCATGTTGTTTTGTCTTTTGTAATTGAATATATATCAAAAATAAACGCCACCGAGAGAGCAAAAAAACAAGAAATTCACAATGTGCTAGTCGAGATAAACGAGATTGACAAAATTAGATAGACTTTATTGCGATCAAAGAAAAATTGTCTATTGAAAATGCTTCAAGAAATAAAATAAAATCGATAAAAAATTGCAAAAAAAAACCGCACAATCTTCATTCAATCATCAAAAAATGTCAATAATTTTTAAAAATTCCGGAGATACTACACAATAAGGGGCCATCCACGTAAAAATTTGTTCAAATTTTTTTCTGTAAATGACCCCTCTGTAGGCGTAAAAACATGTGGGGAATTCGAATTTGAAATTTTCGAAGCGAAAAAACGTTTCCTTGATCCAGAGAAGGCGTATGTGTATTGAAGCGAAAAGTCGCAAAATGCGATTTTGGCCTTAAAACGACCCCTTTTGGGGTAAAAATGTGCGAGGAAAGAAAAAGCGTTGTTTTTAGACCAAAATATGTTATTTTCTCAAATTAGGTTTTCAATTTAGCTATTATATTTGTATATAGCAGGGGATGTTCTTCACTTCTACAGAAAGCTTTTTTGTCCGGCTCCGAAAAAAATTTTTTTCTCTTAAAGGAGGTGAGATGAGTAGGCTGTACTCTCCAAAATCCAGATTTATCGAATCAAGGTCAGGGAAGAGTTTTCGCGCTTCGGGAATACGCGCAATCGATTCCCCGTATAAAATTACCCTTAAAGGTACTGTTTTTAGAAAAAAATTTTGAAAAAATTCACGATGTTTTGGGTCTCTCTCCTTTAAGATTACCCAATGCTCTAGTAGTAAAATCTTGGAATATTTCGAAGGATTTATATTCAAAAGAGCATCCGTCCAAAAAATCTCTACAAAAATACACAAGCTACCCTGTAAACTTCTATAAAAAATAACAAGCTATCTTGTGAATGACCAAGTGGAGGAGCAACCCGGAGATTTCAAGGAAAACCTGAAATATTGAAATGAAAATTGCCCAACACACTTCAACAAATACCTTCCTAAAATTCCAAAAATGTTATATTTTTAAATATAAAAATTTTAAATGAATCCAATTAAAATTCAGTGAGATATGGTCACTTGAAATATAGTATCAAATAAAAAGGTGCATTAATAATTTGGGCCCACCCTGTTGACTTCTTTAGCCACTCTTGGAAAATGCAATTTTTGGCAAAAATTCCATTTTGGTTAACGGAGCATAGTCCTTTTTTATTATCAATTTTCTCATTTCATTTCATCGCATCGATGCCGACTCTACTTGATAGGCGTCTATCACAAATATTTGTTTGGCTTTAAAAGTATATTGGGGAAAAGATGGAATTGAAAATGACGATCATTGATTGACTAGCTAATTCGAAATCAAACACACACGAAATAATTTTAATTGTTGCTCATATCTTTTGTTGAAATTTTATATTAAAATTATGACATCATTAAAAAATAACTCATGCACAACAAGCTATTTATAACTAATGAGTTTGAAAATAGACATGAAATAGAGTTGAACCATGAACATAACTCGTAATGTTAGCATGATAACATAGCAGATATCTCCACTTGTGTGCAAAATATCATGCAAATTTCCAAGTTCGAGCGCTATTTAGCTCTCCTGATTTCTAACACCATTTAAAAATGAGAATATTGTAATGGTCTTCACCCACCCTTGCGTCGTAACACAGTTTAGAAAGATTTTTGATTTGGGAAAGCATTTATTAAGAAATTTTCAACTTTTCACCATTTTTGGGAAAAACATCATTTTGCATTAGCTATGGGATCTAGGGAAAATTTCCGCCCCCTCAAAGAAAATTAAGACAAACGTGAATTAGTAGGTGGAGTTGTACCAAGAAGTCGCAGCCCGTTATGTAAGAGCCGCACTCGTAGTCCATCGCAAAAACATCCAGATGATAAGAAAGATCGTACCAATGTTGGAGCTGACAACTGCAAAAACTCATTTTTGCAGTTGTCATCCCCATCATTGGTACAATCTTTGGAGCAAGTTCCCTTGGTTACCGCCACTTAATTTTGACTAAACAATAAAACAAAAAAATTGTTTTATTTTCTTCCGGAAATTAACCAATAGGGGTAATTTTATGTGAAAAATCGATTGCGCGCACTCCCGCAATCTGAAAACTGCAGAAAAATGGTGAAAATTCGATTTTCTCGAGAAATGAACAAATATCCCTCCATGCATCCCTGCGTGATCGTTTTTGGCGAGAAAATTAACAGGATTTTCCCGATAAAATACGACTACGCAGGGATGCCTGTGAAAAACTATATAAAATCGCTGCTTTCATGCCACTTCACCGATCATTGTTCGATCACAAATAGCTATTAATGAATTACAAGATTTCCGCTTGAACGATCTCTATGAGAAGGCGCGATTTTTGGATGATTTCTCGAGAAAATCGAATTTTAACCATTTTTCTGCAGCTTTCAGGTTACAGGAGTGCGCGCAATCGATTTTTCGCATAAAATTACCCTAAATGGGTAATTTTCGGAAGAAAATAAAAAATTTTTTGCCGAGTTTAGTCAACGTTAAGTGGCGGCAACCAGAGGAACTTGTTCCCAGTCTTTCTTATCATCTGGATGTTTTTGCGATGGACTACGAGTACAGCTCTTACTTAACGGACTGCGGCTGCGACTCCTTGGTACAACTTCGCCTACCAATTCAAGTTTGTCTTAATTTTCTTTGAGGGGTGGGAATTTTTCCTAGGCCCCCCATAATTTGGGTGAAAATTAAAAAACTTGGAATTTTTGTAAAAAAATCGATAAAAAATCGCAACAGTACCATTTTTGGGCATCCTGTAGAAATGTTTCTGGAAGTAAGCTAGTCTTTTATCTAAAAAATTTTATTTGTTGCAACTTTGCTATATAATTGTTGATTATCGTAAATTAATTTAAAAAAATCTTTACATAGTGACCCTCTCCGGACAATTAGATGAATCTCTTCATAGTGACTCCTCCCGAGGAGGGTCATTATGTAGAGGTTAGACTGTATCTATCTTCATTTTTATGCTAAATATCTTAGTTCATAGTATATTTTGACTAGTTTCACATGTTTTTGGACACTGTCTTATGCCAATATATGCATATTGTTTGTTATCTTGATCACAGTATCCATTCTCTTTGAGTGTTTTGCATTGTCATCCTTCGGAATAATCTACATATTTTTCCTAATGGTCCCCCTTTATGTTTTTGCCTAAAATTTGTGAAAAAACTTTTTCACTAAAATGTCCATTTTTCACTAAAAAATACCATTTTTCATCAAAAATCATCAAAATTTCGCTGTTTTCGCTCAAAAATGCGATTTTTTTACTAAAAATGCAAATTTTTTGGCCAAAAATTGACATTTTGAGTCATTTTTCGCCAAAAAATTCTTTTTTTACAAAAACGAACTACAGTAGCGCCACACCTGCAAAATTTTTTCCAAAAAATACCCATTTTTCAAAAAATTTTTTCAAAATTTGAACATTTTTGAAGATTCAATTACATTACCTTCTCCCCTTGTACCAGGGATCTGGCTACGCCACTAGCATATCTAGGCAAAAGGATGATGGATTTAAAAAAATTCGATTTTTTGGATAAAGAATGCCAATTTTTAACCATTTTCATTGCCTATTGTAAAGGACCAGTTCACAATTTTACAAATTTTTCCAACCCCATCTGCCTATGTGTTGCCACTAGTAACAACTTGTCTTCCATGAATCAGGGGCAAGGAAGCATTTTCACGTGTTGAAAACACGTAAAAGCTGGAATATGATTACTACTCAGGAATAATTTGCGGCATATTTTCTTTTTTGGACAAAGATAAAATCGAAAGAATTCAACTCGTTGAAAATTTTTCGAACAACATCATCATTCATTACAAAAATATTTGGCCTCTTCGACAATTCCGTCTATTAAGTTTTGTTGAAGAAAAAATTCTTCTTGAATAACTCTAAAGTCAATGATGCTGTTGAACAAATCGGAAGCTATTGGGTCATTAGGAAAGTTTTAAGCTTTTCAAAATTCCATTTAATCTTTATTTACTGTAATCTTTTTACAAAGGAAGCATAGTTCTCTCAGTATGACGCCGGACCGTCCGATCTTGCAAGTTAAGCAACGTTGAAGCGTCTAAGTTTGGTTTTCAAAGCCTTGAACATGTGGAATCCCCTCGCCCGGGGCGTTGGGCATGTGCAAAAAAGCCCCAGTAATTTGGGAATAGCTCCTGTTGTGGGCTGCGCACCCCTCATATCTCCTGAAAATGAATAGGAAAAGAGAGAGGCAGGAAAAAAATCTTTCTGATAATATTGAAAGAAAATTTTAAATAAAACTAGCGAAAAATGCCCTTTGCTCTAAAAATAGAGCAAAGGCTTTCATTTAATAGGTTTCTCGATCCCTCCTGTTTGATATTCGTCTACGCCAATGATTTATTTTTGTAACTTTAAATGGTGAACAAAATTTCTTTTAACTCAAAAAATAGATTAAAATCACAATAATTTTACACATAATGAAATTGTTTGCATTTTCTTACAGGGTGGTTGATCCAAATCTGATGCATTTATACTGCTCATATCGGTTACCTTTCCATATTCCATTTCAATCACCAAAGCATACGAATCCGTTTCATGTAGCACACAACTACGCTTAACATACTGATTAATAACGTCATAGAAAGAGCTATGAAATTCTTTTGTTTTGAGGCAATATTTTACACGAAGTTGAGTGTTGTTTAAAAATGTTTTTACAGCATCAAGAACATTATCGAAGTTAACAAAGTCCGAAAAAAGTTTGAACTTCCCAACTAAAGAAATGGGGTTTTGATGCGTACGATATAGCTACAAATGTTTTATAAATAGTAAACTATTTACATACCTCAAACCATTGCCGGATAACATTTTCATAATTTGTAGATGATGTCACAAAATCGATAGTCAATCTGTTAGCTCCATTTAATTTGCCATTACATGTGAAATGTAATACTTCTTCATTTTCTTTAAAATTCAAATATGCAAGTTGAATTTCTTTCGGTATCGACGGCAATTGTACAATTTCGGGATTTGCACAAACTTCTCTTATGTATGAATCATCCCAATCACTGAATTTCAATTCATCGACTATGATATAATTATCTAAAATAATTAAAATCATACATCATGTTTTTTATACAAATATGGGCAAAACTAAGAACCGCTCGGGTACAGTTGATTCGAGAAGGATCGATCCTGCCCCAAAAGAAATTTCCGAGTCCTAGTCCCATCCCAGAGGCCGATTTCCTCCTCACCAGAGCTCAAGCCCAGGGCCAATCTCCTACCCACAAATCCGATCCTGAGCCAACCTTGGTCACTACTACATCATCAAAATCCGACTCAAGGCCGATCACCCCCTCCAAGACCGACCAATCTATGAATCACAGTAAAGCAAGCGTTTTTACAGTTCGGGAATTTGCGAAATCGATTTTCGAATAGAAAAACTCCAGAGACGATGATTTTAGCATAAAAACAATAACCATCGATTTTCGCTTCAATATAAAGACCCATTCCCCGATCAGGGGTTTTTCCGAAATTTTTTCACGGCTCAGGCTCGAATGCTCGGCCTTGGGTGCTAAAATATTTAATTCGAGTGGATCTTATATCTTGCAATATTTAAAAGTCCCTTACCAAAAATTTCATTCAGTTTTGAGCCAAATCTTCCCCTATAGTACTCTCCATTTCTTCCGCGAAATCTACCTCTAGTTTTCGCTGTAACAAGTTTTATCAAATTCAATAAATTATTCTCTGAATCACCATCTTGAATTCGGATATAATAAAAAACGACATCGTTCAAATTTTTAAATATTTCATAGACAGTCAGTTGCGAATACCGAGATGGCACATCTTCCTCAATTTGGCTGAAGTTTGTCCCATCAAATTCAATTTTATAGCTAAAGTGTTCTTTGGAATAATGATCAGATGTCCTAAATAAATAAATTTCATCATAATTCCATTCTAATAGATCAAAAAGTCGAAGAGGTAAAATATTTTTGTAACGAATGATAACGTTGTTCCAAAATTGGCTCACAAGTTGAATTCTTTCAATTTGATCTTTGTTCAAGAAAGAAAACAAGTCGCAGATGATTTCAGGCGTAGTAATCATGTTGAATGCCAATTCTTACTTCTAAAAAAGTTGGAGTTGATTAACTTAGCAATAATTTTGACGGATTCGTAATAAAAAATAATTGATGATTTTAAATGACCACATCTCAGTGAATTTCAATTGATTCATTTTAAAATTCTTATATTTAAAAATGGAAAATTTTTGGGATTTTAGGAGGGTATTTGTCAACATGTGTTGGGCAATTTTCATCTCAATATTTCAGGGTTTCCTTGAAATCTCTGGGTTGCTGTTGCACTTGGAGCCTTGGCCATTCACAAAATAGCTTGAAGTTTTTTATTAAAAGTTTTTTGGACAGATGCTCTTTTGAATATAAATCCTTCGAAATGTTCCAAGTCTTTATTACTAGAGCTGTAAAAATTTACATTGAAATAACAATCTTTTTGATATATATTGAATTAGAAAAAAAGCAAAATGCCAAAAAGAATCTGTTGGGTTGTTCAATAAAAAAGGTGCTTTTTAGGGTTACATCGAATCTTTACGAAAACGACTCCTCCGGGGGTTTGTCTAGGTGGGGAATCGATTGTGCGCATTGCCGAGCGTGAAAACAATTCTATTTCTTCCCTTGGTGCCCAAGGAGTAAAAAAATCAAATTTATAAAAAAATTTTCCAGATCGTCTGAATTTTTGTACTCGGGGATTTTGCGACATGAGGAAGTCGAATCTGAAGGAATTTGTTGATTTTGACTACTGAAAGTTACATCTACTCGGGGCATACTCCCTAAAAAGGTTTCATAACGAAAATCGTTTACAAGTCGCTTAAATCAGTGTCAGTGAAATTTTTTCAATCCTCTAAAATGCGCGCGATTCCCCGCCTAGAAAAACGCTCTGAGGAGTCGTTTTCGTAAAGATTCGATGCAACGCTCAAAAGCACCTTATTTATTGAATAACCCAATATTTAGAAACTTTTTTCAGGCTAAAAACCGCATTATTACGAGTTTATTTATTTCACACGTTTTCTTTTAGCCATTAAAATTACACAATTAATTTTGATTACGATCCCTTCAAAATTGTTGCTAAGATAATCAACTCCAACTTAGTAAGAATTGGCATTTAACATGATTACTACGCCTGAAATCATCTACGATTTATTTTCTTTCTTGGACAAAGATCAGATTGAAAGAATTCAACTAGTTAACCAATTTTGGAACAACGTCATCATTCGTCACAAAAATATTTTGCCTCTTCGACAATTTGTACGCTTAGTTTTCAATTCAAATCAAATTGAACTTTATGCGACTGAAGAAGATTCTTTGAATGATCTCGTTAGTTATAAAATTCAATTTTATGGGAATATCTTAAGCAAGGGAAATGTTTCATCTCGGTATTCGCAACTGATCGTCGATGAAGTATTGAAAAATTTGAATGATGTTGTTTTTGATAGAATTCTAATTCAAGATTGTGATTTAGAGAGTCACCTGGATAATTTATTGAATTTGATGAAACTTACAACGAAAACTGGAAGTAGATTTCGCGGAAAATTTGCAAGGTTCTTTGAAGGAAGATTTGGCTCAAAACTGGATGAAATTTTTGGCAAGGGATTTTTAAATACTGCAAGATATAAGATCCACCCAAGCTAAATAGCTTACTACCCAAGGCCGAGCACCCAACCTCAAACTGAGCATCTGAGCCGTGAAAAAATTTGCCTGATTTCGAGAAAACCCCTAATCGGGAAATGGATCTGTATATTGAAGCGAAAATCGATAGTTATTTATTTTTATGCTAAAATCATTGTCTCTCTTGTTTTTCTATCCGGGAATTGGTTTTGCAAATTCCCGAACTGTAAAAACGCTTGATTTACTGTGACTCATAGAAGGTAGGTCTTGGAGCTCGGAGATCGGTCCTGGGGCCTTGAGTTGGGACTCGGCGGTGGGAGAGGAGATCAGCCCGGGAAGAGTAGAGTCGGTTTTTAGTNGTGATCGGGTGGAGGGGGAGGGGCTCGGGTGACAGTCGTTAAGGCTCGACTCTGGAGATAGAATCGACTTTAGGGTTCGGTTCTAAGGGAATAGGTCGGCCCGAGGAGGGAAGGTTTGGCCTTGAGAGGGCTTGAATTGGCTCTGAAGATCGGCGTTAGAATAGTAGATCAGACTGGAGTTGACGATTGACTATGGGAAGAGGGCTTATGGTGATGAAGAGGAGGGGGTTAGGATTGGTTCTGGTGCTCGGCATTGTGATAGGGGTTCTGCCCTGGGGCTGATGATTGGCCCTGGGAAGAGGGTCGGCTTTTTATGAAGGAGTAATTAGTTATGGTTGACTCAGGATCGGATCTGTGGATAGGAGATTAACCCTGGAGCTCAAGCTCTAGTGAGGAGGAAATCGGCCTTTGGGATGAGAGATAGGCCGTAGGACTCGGAAATTTGTTTTGGGGCGCAGGGTCAACCCTTCTCGAATCAACTGTACCCGAGCGGTTCTTAGTTTTGCTCATATTTATATTAAAACAACAGTATGATTTTAATTATTTTAGATAATTATATCATAGTCGATGAATTGACTCTCGATTATTCGCACAGTCCATGGGATACATACATAATAAAAGTCTGTGCAAATCCCGAAATTGTGCAATTGCCATCGACACCGAAAGAAATTAGACTTTCATATTATATATTTAATGAAAATGAAAAAGTATTTAATTTCAATGGCAAATTAAATGGAGCTAATCGATTGACTATCCAATTCGTGACTTTAGATACAAATTATGGAAATTTTATCCGGCAATGGTTTGAGGTATGCAAATAATTTACTATTTATAAAGATTTTTTAGCTATATCACACGCATCAAAACCCCCTTTCTTTAGTTGGAAAGTTCGAATATGTTAATGATTGTAACACAGGCGATATTGTTCTTGATAATTTAAAAACATTTTTAAACAACATTCAACTTCGTGTAAAATATAGCCTCGAAAGAAAAGAAATTCCTAGCTACTTTATTAATCAGTATTTTATTCGTCGCTGTGTGTTACATGAAACGGATTCGTATGCTTTGGTGATTGAAATGGCATATGAAGATCTAACCGAGATGAGCAGTATAAATGCATCCGATTTGGATCAACCATCATGTGATAAAATGTTATGGATTTCATTCTGTGTAAAATCATTGTGATTTTAATCTATTTTTTAAGTTAAGAGAATTTTTATTAAATATTTAAAATTAAAAAATAATATCATTGGCCTCAGAACATACTTGGGCAAGGGGGGGGGGGTACTGTACCCCCTTAATTCGTTGAGAAAAATTAATGGACCAATTCATATTTTGACGGCGAATACGTCCAAAACATATATATGAATTCATATTTGACTACGATTTCGTATTTCCAATTCGTAGGGTCCAAAAAAAATTCATATACGAATTCGTATTACGACTTTTTCGCCTGTCGACGTTTTTTTGGTCGACAGTAACCTTTGGGACCAATTCGTATTTTGGGGTCCAGTACCCCCTGCTTGCCCATGAATGCCTCAGAACATCGAACAATAGCGTTTCTGAAGGAAATGAGAGGGTCGAAAAACACCTTTATCGGGACTATTTTTCGCAAAAACTTCATATTTCCCGTTTTTGACTATATCCAATTGTTTTGTGTTGCCATGCCTAGACCAAACAAAAGGTCAACAAAGTCGATTTTTTGAATTTTTTTCAAATCATTCCAAAAACGATTGGAAAATGTTGGGCATAGTCAAAAAATATGAAGCTGAGAACGCGAGATACAACTTACTTATAGGATATGTGGGGTATGTAATATTTCGAGGTATGCCACCTTAAAAGTAGGATATTCGCCAGTTTCTATATGGTAACTCTAATCTGGCTAATTTTTTGTACTCGCGGGTTTTCAACTATAGGGAACACCGTCAATATTTTTTGAAGTTTAAAATGAGAATAACTTTTCAGGGTCATCGAATTTTCGAATGTGGTTTTCAGCAAAGTTATAGCACACAACAAGATGTATAAAAATGAAAAAGATCACATTTGAAAATTCGATGACCATGAAAAATTATTCTCATTTTAAACCTCAGAATTCACGAATTTAATTCATGGTTAATTAGATTCGCGAATCTAATTCAAGTGAAGTGAATTCCTTCTTACAAGGGACACTCACGAGGTGTAAATCCCAGTTTTTTATAATTTTCACATGGAAAGATAGTAGAGGCCAATATAAGGTACTCACAAAAAAATTAGGTGCCAATGGGCCTTCTATGGCCATATAATAAAAATCGAAAAAATAATTAAAAAATTCCGACCCAAGGCGGACTCGAACCTTACATCCAATCTCCAATTGCCTGCAACAAAACCACTACACTATGGTTACTTATTTTAATTAGCTTAAAATTTGTATGTGTTCTAAGGGTATTTTTGATATTATTGTGTTTTAAAACGAAAGTTTGCATTTTTTTTCATTTTTTGATATCATATTGTTGATTTTCTACTGAATCAAGTATGAATTTCATATCATTGGCACTTTTATGTTTTCCATCGGCTTCATCTCGATCAACGAAAAATTGCGCTTTTTGTATGCCTCATATCTCGAAAAGTATTAATCGAATTTTAAAACGGCGGATAGCATATCCTGCTTATTTGATGTGAAGAAAAATTTTAGGCCAAAACGAAAGAAAACGGACTTACCTATGAAAAGTTAACCTAGGGGTCAAAAGTGATTCTTTTCATAGGTAAGAAAGTGATTTTAACTTTTCATAGGTAAGTCCGTTTTCTTTCGTTTTGGCCTTAAATTTTTCTTCACATCAAATAAGCAG
>OZJO01027880.1:0-11595 GCA_900406225.1 Acrobeloides nanus | reverse complement strand
TTTTGACGCATTTTTTTCAATTTTTTGACCCCTGAAAAATTTTTTCAGAATTTTTCGATGCGCGCAATCGATTTCTCGCATAAAATTATTCCTAGAAAAGTCATTTTTACAAAAATTTAAAAAAAAAATTTTTTTTCTCAAAAGTGCTGCTGCAAAGTTTACCCCTCCCTTTAACAAAATGCTAGAAATTTAATTTTTTTAAAATGAAAATACAGAGCTTTAGTCCCTCTAACACAAGCAAAAAAGCGTATATAAAAATTATTTAACAATGGCGAGATATTTGACTTTGAAGCTGATAGTCAAAAAATAAAAGCCTATATTAACTTGTGGAGATAGTGTAGTCGTGTTCGTCTAGCAGCCATATGGTTGAGGATTTGATTCCCGGGTACTATCAGCATCAGACTTTGAAGCTGATAGTCAAAAAATGAGGCAAAAATAAAATGACGTACCCAGGAATCAAACTCTCGACCTTATGGCTGCTAGCCGAACGCGTTAACCACTACACTATCGCCACAAGTTAATCTAGACTTTTATTTTTTGACTATCACCTTCCAAGTCAAATATCTCGCCATTGTAAAATAATTTTTATATAAGCTTTTTGGCCTGTGTTAGGGGGACTAAAGCTCTATATTTTATTTTAAAAAATTAAATTTCTAGCATTTTGTTAAGTTGGAGAAAATCGACTTTGAAAACTTCAAAGTGAAAAATAAAAATGTTAAAATATGCGAATTTCAAAATTTTTTACGGGATTTGTTCAGCTTTCCATCAGCTATCATCTAAAAAAATCCCATCGAAAAATCTTTTTATTCATTCGAGATATGATCAAAAGTTTCGGATGTGAATGTACGTGAGACGTACTGTATAATTAGTATTATGTAAAAAAAATTTTTGAAAATTTTCACAAAAATGCGGTTTTTGGTCAATATTTTAACTTACGCGATTCAATAACAGCTGTCGGAAGGGCTACTATTCCACCTCCAGCTTGATTGCCGACAACTAAAATTTTGATTATTTTCAACAACAAAAATGAGTTTTTTTACCGCATAGTCCGGTAACAAACCAATTCATTCCTGTTTTTTTGATCACATCACCATTCGAATCTAAATCATAATCCACTTCTTCANTATTTTCAACAACAAAAATGAGTTTTTTTACCGCATAGTCCGGTAACAAACCAATTCATTCCTGTTTTTTTGATCACATCACCATTCGAATCTAAATCATAATCCACTTCTTCATCCTCATGATTTTCCATAGAATCGACATTGTCTGTAGTACTCGATTCAGTGGATTTCCAATCAGTACTAATAAAAATATAAAGTTAAAAAAAGCAGCTGTGACTTTAATTGAGAGAAAGATGTAGTGGTTAAAAAAGCAATTTTTAGTGTTAATAAGTGGGTATTGAAGAGGGATGGGAGTTGGATTTGGCAAAAAGTGACAAAAGTTTTTCTAAAAGTGACACATGTCACTTTTGAAGACAAACTTTTTTCGCGAAATTTAAAAATTTCAGCGATGAAATGTTAGAAACATCATTTTCTGACGTGTTAGCATATTTGTCACTTTTGGAGACATGGTGTCACTTTTGATAGCTCTCTTTTTGAGAATTTTGAAGCTCGGATTATTACCACGCCGAGAACTTAGAACTACAGGTAATATGAAATTGGGTAAAATTTTTCGGACCCGACCGGGACTCGAATCTGGACCTCCTGGCTACCGTCCAAGTGCACTACTATTGTACTACCGAGACGTACAACAATACACCGCCAAGTATTTACCAATTAACGGGCATCAGTTATAAGTCTAGGTAAAGTCCGTTTCCGCCGTCAATGGNGACGTACAACAATACACCGCCAAGTATTTACCAATTAACGGGCATCAGTTATAAGTCTAGGTAAAGTCCGTTTCCGCCGTCAATGGGAAAAAAGTCCGGAAGCGATGGCCAAGTGGTCCTAGGTGCCGCCTGTCCGATCTGGCAAGTTAAGCAACGTTGGGTCTGCATTTTCGATCCCACTAGGGCAAAATTTTGATTTTCAAAAAAATTTCTTTTTCAAACAATAGAGCAAAAATTTTTTACTCAATTTTTTGTAAAAGAATTTTTTTGAAAATTAAAATTTTTGACCTAGCGGAATCGAACTGTGGGCCCAACTTTGCTTAACTTGTCAGATCGACGCCTTGGACCACTTGACCATCGCCCCAGACTTGTTTTCCCATTGGCGTTAGAAACGGACTTTAGCACAATGGCAGTGCACTTGGACGGTAGTTAGGAGATTCGGTTCGAGTCCCGGAGGGTTCGAAAACTTTTGCCCAATTTCATATTACCGGTGTCACTTTTGGAGACATATTGTCACTTTTGGTGAAAAGTATAAAAAATTGACGTCATCTAGATAAAAAGCCTTATCGTTGTAACACGAAAATAGATGAATTTTTTAAATTTCGCGAAAAAAGTTTACCTCCAAAGGTGATATGTGTCACTTTTAGAGACACTTTTGTCACTTTTTGCCTAACCCAAGGTCAGAGCTGTCAGAAAACTTGCCTTTGGTGCAAGTTTTACTTGCATCGAATTTTTCGGAAATTTTAAATTTTTTGGCTAAAAAATGTGTAGAACGACTAAAATAGTTGAAATAACATGTTTTTAGCTAAAATTGGGGGTGCAAGTAAAACTTGCCGGAAGTTGCATTTTTGCATCATGGGCAAGGAAAACTTGCCATGCAAGTTTTAAAAATATTTTAAATCGTTTTTTGAGATAAACACGACGAAATTTGCGTGTGCAAGTGCTATGCAAGTTTTACTTGGCCATGATGCAAAAATGCAACTTCGGGCAAGTTTTACTTGCACTCCCAATTTTTGCTAAAAACATGTTATTTCAACTATTTTAGTCGTTCTACAAATGTTTTAGCTAAAAAATATCGGAAAAATTCGATGCAAGTAAAACTTGCACCAAAGGCAAGTTTTCTGACAGCTCTGCCCAAGGTGAGAGGGGTAAACTTACTTCTTAAATCTTTTTAAAATAACTTTTTTGTCCACATTTTCATTATCCATTGTTTGAAAAAACCAAACAAACTATATAATTGAAATATTTTCGAGAATTTAACAAAGATTAGTGCAAATAACTTCTTTAATGGCAGCCACTAAAAAAAGATAAGAATAGTCCGCTTATAGAGAAATCATCAAATTGTTAAAGATCATGTGGATTGTGAAGGCTTGATTCTATTCAATGTAAAACAGATGTCATTCAATGCAAAAAAGTTTAACAAAATGAGTATAGTCTACTCCAGCAATAAATTTTTTTTTAAATATGTCAGCCCTTATCTAGACAAAAGTAACCCCTTTTTTAAAGGACGATAACATTTCGGGTGGATGAGAAAAGAATTTTTTAGACAAAAATGCCCAGAAAAAATTTTTGAGAAAAATTTTTACGTAAAAAAATCTTTTTTTTCTCATCCGCCTGAAAGACTGCTCGACCTTCAAAAATAAAAATAGTAAAAAACACGAATTTAAGGGTTTATTTAAAAATCTAAAGAAAAATGTCAAAAAAATTCAATTTTTTTATAACACAATATGCATTGTTGCATTTTTCTTTAGGATTTTACTTAAAATAAACGCTAAATTTATGCGTATCACGTGCATTGTTTCAAATGTACCCATTTTTTCAACTGTATTGTACTTGTCTAAAAAAATTTTCAACTGTACTGTTCTTAAAATGTACTTTATTCACTCAACTGTACCTGTATTATACTTAGACTGTACCTGTACCTCGTTTTGGTTTGTACAATTTTTAAAATTCATTTAGTTAAAAAAATTTTCATTCCAGTCACCTATCAAAATTTCAAAAACTTAAAATTTATCCCTCTTAAAAATTTTTTCACTTAAAATTTTTCTCTCTTAAAATTTATCTTCTCTGAATTTAGATTTTGAATTCGGATTCTGAATCTGGATTCTGAATTTGGATTTTGGATTCGGATTCAGAATTCAGAATCCGAATCTAGAATCCGGATTCAGAATCCGAATCCAGATTCAAAATCCGGAATTAAGATTCAGAATCCGGAATTCAGAATCCGAATTCAGAATCTAGAATCCGGATTCAGAATTCGGATTCAAATCCGAATCCAGATTCAAAATCCGGAATTAAGATTCAGAATCCGAATCCAGATTCAGAATTCGAATTCAGAATCCAGATTAAGAATCCGGAATTCAGAATCCAGAATCCGAATTCAGAATCCAGATTCAGAATCCGGAACTCGGACTCAGAATCCAGATTCAAAATCCGGAATTAAGATTCAGAATCCAAATTCAGAATCCGAATTCAAAATCCAGATTCAGAATTCGGATTCAGAATCCAAATTCAGAATCCGAATTCAGAATCCGAATTCAGAATCCAACTTCAGAATCCAGATTCAGAATCCGAATCCAAATTCAAAATCCGGAATTAAGATTCAGAATCCGAATTGGATTCCGAATCCATGTTCAGAATCCGAATTCAGAATCCAAATTTAGAGGGGAGTAGGAATTAGGGACTAATCTCGGTCGAAAAATTTTTTTGCCAAAACAGCCTATATAGGCCTAAAATCATGCGAAAAATCGATTGCGCGCATTCCCGAAGCGTGGAAATGCTTCCTTGGCCCTGATTCAGAGAAATTAGTACATGTTGGATTTTCGCTTCAATACATATTTTTATTTCCCAAAAAATTTTCAACTGTACTATTCTGTAATGTACTTGTCAAAAATATTTTCAACTGTACTGTACCGGTACATTTGAAACAATGATCACGTGTATTTATCTTTTTCTAAATTATATTTGATAAAAAAAATATCTAAAAATCAAAGCAAAAATATATTCTAACTGAAGAATTACGTGCGTTTTTTGTTTACATAACTGACAAGATTCATTGTTGATCGCCAACTTTTTATTAATACATATATCAGCGGCGTAAAAATGGGGGCACATGACTTTTAGAGTAATTAATGGGGAGAGAATAGTGGGGGTTCTAGAAACAAATTTAGAAGGGAGCACCCCCAAAAAAGGTCAAAATTAGGGGGTAACAATAATTTGTTCAAAATTTTTCAAAACAACAGGATCTTATTAAATTTTTTCAACTTTTTCATTTTGGAGGAGGTTCATTTAGGGGGTCGTCTCATAGTCTACCAGTGGGGGGAGGGGGTACACAAGCTCAATCAATATCAATTTTTGTGCTATTTTGTCATTTTTCTTCTTTCCGCTTTAGTTATGTTTTCCTTTCACATGCGGGAAAGAGCTGCTTATTGGTCTGAAATCAATTCTTTTCGTCTTTTCGTGTTGTTCAACATTTATGCTGTTTAGAACTTTATGTTTAAGGCCCTGTTTCTAATTTGAACCGTACAGATCCGTACTGATCACTGTCAACCGTACGGATCCGTACTGATCTGTGACGGATCCGTACTGATCCGTCACGGATTCGTGATGCATCCGTTACGGATCAGTACGGATTCATACAGTTCAAATTAGGAACAGAGCCTAAGTCATCTTTTTAAGAGTCATTTTATAAGCCATAAGTTTATATATTTTATACTTTTTATAACGTTTATAATTTAGTTTCAAACCTATCAAATAAATTTTAATGAAAAGGCTATAAAACTATATCTTTAGTTATTTATGCAAGCTGCCTACGTAGCCAAGTGGATAGAAAGCTAGCTCTATGCCACAAGGACCTAGGTTCGAATCCCACCGTGAGAAACATTTTTTGCATCTGGAATTAGACAATATTTTTTGAGTTTTTGGAGTCATTTTTTTCGCTTCATTGAGCGAATTGCGATTTTCGACCTATTTTAATCGTCTTAATACAGCTCCTACTATATTTTTAACGTGGTCCGGAAAAAATCTGTGACCATCAAGTACCGTCCCTTTCCTTGTAAGTGTACTGAACCTTTAACTATGCAAAAATCAAAGGTGCACAAAAATTCAATTGTCTATTTGTATTGTTTGCACTATTGATTAGTACGTACACTGTTTCTATGAATTGATTGTTTGAAGATTCCGTTAGAATTGCTTTTCTTTTCCTTTTTCCGAATAAAATAAAATGGAAGCCGAAATAAAAAACCGACCTTGCCAAATTTGTGGTAGTCTTAAAAATAAGGGAATACTTTTTCAAGTAATTTTTCATTTATTTTTCAAATTTGCTTTATTTATTTAGGTAGAATGTTGCCGTGCATGTTCCGTGTTTTATCGACGAGCGATTGAAGATCAAAAAACATATGTATGCCAAATGAGCACACAAAATTGTGACCTATCTTCACAATTCGGACGTCTATGTCGCTATTGTAGATTTCAGAAATGCCAACAAGTTGGAATGAAAATTGATATCATGCCAAAAGCTAGTGTAAAAATATTCAATGAAGAACGCAGAATAGTAGTTGATTTAGAACTTGTAGAAAGAAAAATTAAAGAAATATTCAAAGAGGTAAACATTGTAAACTATTTGAGCATTCTTTTAAGAGACACTGGAGCTATTGTGGATCAGGGGGTTACTCCAGGGTCAAAAATCGAACAAAAATTTTCTAATATTTTTAAAAATGACATATTTAGGGGTAATTTTATGCAAAAAATCGATTGCGCGCATTCCCAAAGCGTGAAACCCCTTGTGGGAAGAAAGGAGACGAAAAAATTCAAAACTTGAAGCATAATAATAACGATAGCTTCAATAGCTTTGGTCGTACAAAAAGTCACCAGATGGTTCTACCGGCGGGCCGACAAATGCAGAAAAACATTTGCGGAACCGACATTTGCGGACCGACATTTGCGAACCCGACATTTGCGGACCCGACATTTGCGGAAATTTTTGATGTTTTTAAAATTGGATAACCATTTTTCAGCAATAATGCTTTTTTTAGCAATAAAAAAATTTCCGCAAATGTCGGTCCGCAAATGTCGGTCCGCAAGTGTCGTTTCCGCAAATGTCGGGTCCGCAAATGTCGGTCCGCAAATGTTTGTCCGCATTTGTCGGCCCCCCGTTCTACCCCGGTCACCATGAATGGACGATGGCCATCGCTCAGACTTTTCCATGGGCCCTTCCGACTCCTCCTTCTCACAAAAATTCCAATCTACATTTTTTCGCACTTTCCCATGAGCAAGTCAAAACATTCGACTTTTCCATCCCCCATAGCTCAACAAGATCAATATGCGATGCTTTTTTCAAAAGGTCTTCCGCATCTTCAATAAAAACATCACATAGATAAAGTTATGATCTCTGACGAGATCACATTTCAAAGTTCATACAGGGTGAAACAAGCATACAGGGTGTACCAAACACCACAATCTTACTGCATAATTCAAAAAACGTTAAAAAATACTTCAAGGTTTTGACACCATTTTTATACGTGGTAGAGAAATGGGGTATAAAACAATTTTCTCGGATTTTTTCAAAACCACGCTAGAAATGTTCTCCATATTGGAATACATCTGCCAGAAAGAAATTTTGGCCGAAAAAAATTATTTTGGATGTTAGAGAGGTTAGAAAATTTAAAAAATATACGCAACAAATTTACGTAAAAAAATGGTATTGAGCTTTGGACAAGGTTTTGAATTGTTTGCTACTCGAATTTTGAATCAAAATGACTTTGAAACACTTTCCCATACGATAATCTCACTAAAAAAAATTCAACATGGAGCGCGCTCGAACCGTTTAGGGTACTCGTTAGCTGTTGTAAACAGCGTTTTACGATGTTAGCTAAGGCATTAGCTGTTGTAATGCTCAAATAAATTACGACGTTAGCTGAGTTGTAATGCATTACAACTCGTTGTATTGCAAAAAGACTTGTTATCAACTAGTTGTAAACTTATTTGAATTGGTTTGTATATTAACACGAAAACTTGATTTTTAAAAACGTGTCTAAATGGGTCGAGCGATAGCTCAAAAAATTCCTTAGCGCATGTTGAATAACTTTAGTTTTCACCATCTTTTATGAAAACCTTTATGTTTCGAAGAAAAACTTTATAAACTCGTTGTAAAGCGATTTTAAATTGGTTTGTATATTGACACGAAAACTCGAATTTTTTAAAAATGTGTCCAAAAAGTTTATAAGGTTTTTCTTCGAAACATAAAGGTTTCCATAAAAAGTAGTGAAAACTAAAGTTACTCAGCATTCGCTAAGGATTTTTTTGAGCTATCGCTCGACCCATTTGGACACGTTTTAAAAAAATCAAGTTTTCGTGTTAATATACAAACCAATTCAAATGAGTTTACAACTAGTTGACAACAAGTCGTTTTGCAATACAACGAGTTGTAATGCATTAGGGTCGCCACAAGCACGGCACAAGCTATCGTACGATCGTAAAATTAATGTAAGGGTACGACGAAATCGCCACAAGCTGTCGTACGACGCAGTACGATGGCATCGTACGATAGCTTGTGGCTATTTCGTCCGCCGTACGAGTGTATTTTACACTCGTACGATGACTTCGTACAATAGCTTGTGCCGTTGCTTGTGGGGACACGATAGCTTGTGGCGACCCTTACAATTCAGCTAACGTCGTACTCTATTTGAGTATTATAACAGCTAACGTCATAAAACGCTGTTTATAACAGCTAACGAATACCCTTAACACTACTCCCACCTAGGTTCGAATTTTTAGATATCGCCTCTTAATTTGTTTACAACCGATTCATATTTACAACAATTTTGCAGTAGCTTTTCTTTATTTATCAAAGAACTTAGTCCAAAAAAGCAAGTGTTATTTCTAAACGAATTTGATTTTACTCTACATTTAAAATATTTTGAAAGATTTATGCTTGAATTAGCCAAATTACTCAATAACTGTTGTAAATTTTTTCGAGAACTCCCTTCAGAAGATAAGGTATTATTTATACGTAAAATTTTCTAAAGTTGAAAGAAGATAAGGCTGAGAGCGAACTATGGGTCCAGTTCATTTTGAATCGGTATAAAAATAGAGAAGTGTACAAAATTCGGAAGGGTTAGATTAGAGCAGGGATGCCAAGTCAAAAAAATAAAAATGAGGGCTACCGTCTCAAAAAATAAGATAGCCAAAATAAGGGCAATTTAAAAAATCTAATTTTAATAGAAATAGCTTGTTGTTCCGAGAAAAACATGAATTATACGGTAATATTGGGTTGTCCAATAATTATTTACGGTTTTTAAAATTTTATAAAAAAATTTATTCGACAAAGACGTTTTTATAAAAATCGATTAATCTGGAATATATTCGCCTCCCGTTTCAACGATTGCCTCCCATTTGTCGATTCCACGAGTGAAGAACTGGCGGGTCTTGGAGGCGATCCAACCCTTGACTGATGCGATCAACTCATCGAAGTCGTTGAACATCTCATCTTGCATCCAGTTTTTAAATCATAAAAATGGGTATATACAATCTTCAAAGTGCCGTAGAAAATCGAAAACAAAATTTAAAAAAAACCGTGCTGTAACTTTTTAGATCTAATGTTGCTCTTGCAAATAAAAAAGGTTTCATTGAAAAAGCTTTTGATTTGCGTGGCGGAAGTTGGAAATACGCATGACACCCAAAAACCATGAAAAAAATCATAAAAATAGGTTTAAAAAATAAAGTCAAACGATATACCCTTCAGTTTTATTTTATAAATTTAGCCTAACGACAGGGCTAAAAAATAAAAAAGACCCGAAGAAAAAAGAATTTAAAATAAATTTTTTAGAGCGGTTTTTAAAACCGTAAATAATTATTGGACAACCCAATATTTCTTATATGGTTTCAGTATTAAAGGGCTGGATCGAGGCCGGATTTCGAAAAACAAATTTTTCTCAAAATTGGCTGATTTTTGGTACTCGGGGGGAGGGGGGGGGGGGGTTGGGCATCTTATTTTTTACAAATTTTTGTGAACTCTATTTTTTTTTCTTTTGCATTGGACATTTTATTCATACAAAACGCTTCTATTTAAAATATAGAATGATTTGAAATAATTTTAGTTTTTATTATACAAAAATATAGCGTCAGCTTTCTATCATATTGAAAGGCAATATTCGTCGATTTTATATTTTGGAATGTATTCGAAAAAACAATTTGTATTACATGATGAAAATACTGCATTAGATTTTAGGATAGAGAAAAATTATGAAAACACTAGCTCGTAAGTTATACAATTGTATTAGATTGTAACATAAGTATTGTCGGCCCACAAAAATACATATAATTTCAGCAATTTTCTCTCGTTTTCGATGAAATTTTCCGTACAGTCGTCAAAATTAAAAAATTCCTTCAAAATCGAGTTCCCGTGTCGGAAAACCCCGAATACAAAATTTGTAACACCTTTAACATCGGCGTAATATGGGGATCGAAGTGTGCGTCGAGTGCTAGTAAAATATCAAAAGAACAATTTTATTTTTAGAGATTGGAATCATGTAAAAGACAAAATGATCAATCAACTAATGAAGCCGATGAGAGCTATACAAGTTACCGAATTTGAGATAGCCTATATGCTAGTTCACATGTTGTGGAATGTGCAAGGTAAATGTATAAGAAGGCTACTTTCATTAACACGAGAATACTCTTTCAAACTTCCGGGTTAGGAAGTCCGAAAGAGTATTCCCGTGTCAAAAACAATTCGATTATTTTTAGAAATCGGATGTCTTAAAACAAGCACCACAAAACTTGGCGAAGAAATTTCCGAGCTTATTTCGCATGAGCTTCACAATTATTATATCAAAGAAATGTGTCTAACCAACTATGTACAGCGAGTGACTAAACTGATTAAAATGATTGAGTCAGCAAAAGTAAAAAAAAATCGAAAAAAATCAAGTAAATCAGATTTAGGAAATAAGAGAAGAAGTAAAAGAAATCACTACTATGTCACGTATTTTCGATCTTTTCCACGTTGAAACTGTTGGATCGGGATTGATTAAAGATGCGGGGAGTTAGCCGAAAAGCATATCAATAAAATTCTTATAGTTGTAATAAATGCGTGCAAGAGAAACCTGCATTTCCATCTCTAAATTCAAATTCTATGAGCCTTCAGCAATCGTTTCAATACACAATTCAGCTTGCAACAAGAAATGTTGCTTGAATCAATCAAATGTGTTTATTGGAACGATTAACGCGCGCTATAAAAGGCACTATAACTTTCGCCACGTTTCATGTTCGCCACGACAACTTTCGCCACATTGCCAAAAAGCTATATAACTTTCGCTACGTTCGTGTCAATATACATATTTATTGCAAATCAGGCAATCTGATGGGGTTGCGCAAAAAATTTTGGAGCTAGTGGCGAAAAGGGGCCCGAGTCCCCAACCTTCCAAAATCATTTTCAATTGTTGATTTCGCTTTTTTGTGGTGGAATTTTAATATATTCTTCATATTAAAGGGTGTGGTGAAAGTTAGGGCGGGTTATCGACACGATTCGTTTTCGCTGATCTTTTTTAAAAAATATTCCTCTCGCCGAGATATACCCGAATCTGCGGTCGATCATGTATTTTGAACAATAGAAAGAGTCAAAGATACACTATTTTTTATGTGTAAAATTGTGATTTTTATGTATAAAAATCAATTTTTATATATCATTATTATGCTAAAAATAGTGTATCTTTGACTCTTTCTATTGTTCAAAATACATGATCGACCGCAGATTCGGGTATATCTCG
>OZJO01027877.1:0-16426 GCA_900406225.1 Acrobeloides nanus | reverse complement strand
AAAATTATCCAATTTGAACATTGTTTTGGGTTATTGAAACGAAAATTATGATTCATGTTTTCGTTTCAATAACCCAAAACAATGTTCAAATTGGATAATTTTGGCGTCATTTGTTTCGCCTCATTTAGCTATAAAAATTAACTACAATGTTCATTTTATGAAAATTTAAAAAATTGATGCAAAAATCGATTTTTCCGCAAAAAATTTTTAAAAGTTTGTGTATTACAACGAAGAGCTAGTACATAAATTCAAAATTTCAAACGCAATTATCTCGAAAACTACAACGATTCAGAACATGCCGTAAAAACAAAAATGCTCTATTTGTCATGATCTTTCCGAGTATACTATTTTTCATATGATTGTATCTTGCTGGGATGGTCCTTTAAAGGGGGTGTAGATAATAGGTCATTCTCGATCGAAAATTTTTTGCCAAAACAGCCTATATAGAGATAAAATCTTGCGAAAAATCGATTGTGCGCATTCCTGAAGCTTGAAAATGCTTCCCTGACCCTGATTAAGGGAAATGAGTGGTTTGTATTGTAGCGAAAATATGAAAATTTTGGATTTTTCTTCTAAAATCATCTTTTCAAGGGTTATTTTATGCGAAAAATCGATTCAGCGCATCCCCGAAGCGTCACAATGCATCCTTGATCATCGTCCTTGAAAAATTACGTTTCTACCACAACACTTCGGGATGCACTGAATCGATTCTCGCATAAAATAGCCCCTAGTTTGATGATTTTAAAAGAAAAATTTTCATATTTTCGCTTCGATACAAAACACTCATTTCTCTGAATCAAAATCAAGGAAGACTTTTTTCAAGCTTCGAAAATGCGCGCAATCGATTCCCCGCATAAAATTACCCGCAGAAAGATGATTTTGAGGGAGAAATTTCAAAATTTTTCGATTTTCGCTTCAATACACACATCTATTTCTCTGAATGGGCCAAGGAGCATTTTCAAGATTCGGGAATGCGCGCAATTGATTTTTCGCATGATTTTACCCCTATATAGGCTGTTTTGGAAAAAAAATTTCTACCGAGAATAACCTATTATCTGCACTCCCCTTTAACAAAAATTTTAAAAATTTTAGTTTTGATATAAATTCCATTCTTGCTAACTATGACGGCTTTGTATTAAGCTTAGGATTGGACGTGTATTATCCATTTTTATCATTTACAGCAAAAACGATTTCTATATTAATGCGAGTTTATAAATCAATCATCCGGTTTTGGGCATTATATTTTCCCATAAGTTTCAACATAAAATTGAATAAAAAGTTTACTATAAAGGTGTGTTTATTGACATTTATAATCGTGATAGCTTTATTCTTGCCTCAACCAATCTTACAAAATGCTTTATACAATCGTGGAAATGATGGTAAACTATATATATTTTTTGTAACTTTTTGTGTAATTTTTTAGAATGCTATGTCGATATTTTGTATACGTATGGTTTCAACCTTGAAGATACATGTTCATTGTTTTATTATTATTTTAATCGATATTCGGAAGGGTTCTTGCTTGTCTTTTCTCTTGTTTTTGATATACTGGGGATAATTAAATTTCGTCAAATTTATAGTAAGAACAGTTCCATGGTAACGTCTAATTCCGCTGAACGAACCAAACGAAAGCAAGAAAAAATTATGTTAATTCAGGTGAGACATTTTTTCTCAAAAATATCGTCATTTTGTTTTGATCATAACTTTTTATGGTTTCATCTAAATTAAATGATCTTAGGGTTGTTGGAGAGCTACATTTCTCAGCTTTCCAATGACATCAAGTTCATCGAATTTAGATGCAACCATAGGTGTTCACGCACCCAGGATGAGGTGATCGATTTACGAGGTTGTTTCTGCAAAAGATGACTTTCAGACCTCACATACGAAGTTAGTCATAGGAAAATGGTTATAAAACTTTAAAAAATTGAAGGAAGTTTAACAACTTCGTAATTTTTGCTGTATAACTTCGTTAATTTTGCGAAAATTTGTTAATTTTTTAACGAAATCAATGAAAAATACTGGTTTTCGAGTCCCAAATACGAAGTTGGTACCTAATTTTTGGCCTGATACGATGAAGTTAGGAGGTGACACCCCCTCCATTGGTCAGACATGGATGCAACCATAAAAAATTATGATCGAAACAAGATGATCATTTTTTGGAGAAAAAGAATCCTTGTTTGGCCCATCCTGTATTTGATATGAAAGGACCAGTGCAACAGAAAAATCGATTTTCTGGAAATAAGCCTATCATGTAGAACTGCGTTCATTGATCATTGTTAATTTTTACACCATATGGCGTAAACCTCATTTTCATGGAGAAAAATTGCAAAAAAATTGAGGTGACTGGAGACAATTAAAATTCACTAAACCATAACGAAGTTGAAGACATTTGAATTATATATATTTCCTCTGTAGCGCAGTGGCAAATCTTTGAGTTTTTGCTTCAGAGGTGGTGGATTCGATCCCCGCCGGGGTTCCTTTTTGCACTGTTCCCAGTCACCTTACTTTTTTGCACTTTTCTCCATGAAAATGAGGTTTACGCCCTATGGTGTAACAGTAAAAAAAGATCAGTGAACGCAGTTCTACATGATAGGCTTATTTCCAGAAAATTGATTTTTCTGTTGCACTCGTCCTTTAATTTTCTACAATCTCCACAAAAAATTACTTTTAGAATTGTGCTAATGTCATAATTATATTCTGTTCGTTTATTCTAGCGATATTATATTCATTTAATATCGTCACACCGACTTTTGATTATGAAAGATATTGCAACCGATTTGTAGGAACGCTTGAATATCACTTTTTTTCTCCTTATTTACTGCCTTTCGCTTATGTTGTGCAACAACTAACTTGGAGATCAATCAGGAGTTCTATCGGACATTTATTAGATGGGTAACTCAAAATTTGTTGAATGATGTAATTTTTTTAAAGGATATTCACGTTGTATCTACAATCAAGATTAGCAAAGGCCAATAAAGGAGATACTACTATGACAACTGTTCAATCGATCAACCCGAATCTCGGATCTATACATCCACAACCAAATCGAAAATTGACCACGCTAATTTATAATTTATTTAAACGCTAAAATTTTAATCTTAAATAAAAATCCTATAACTAGGCGATTGTATATCTGACTGAAAATCGGCAAAATTGCCACACAAAAAACTCGTTGAATTTTATAGATCTCGGTCAGATTAAAGGCTTTTTCAATAATTATTTTTTCAGCATGCGTAGAATAAAATTTTACATGCAGATTACGGTAACTGTAACGGTGACGTGAAAGTGGAAGTCAACTTTGTTTACTACTAGATGGTACTAGAGAAACTACTAGTTATTTTCTGATTGTGGATAAAAATTGAATTTTTGAAAAAAAACTAGGTGCAATATAGTCAAAAAAATTAGATGGGTGGTTTGGGCGGAACCATCCATCACCCATGGGTGGTACCACATTAGCCACGTCTAAGAGTGGATCGCTCGGAAAATAATGGGCTTTTACACTTTCCATTCAATCTTTAGTACCGGGAACCGAGCGCTACCGCGCTCGGAAGGGTGATTGTGACTCCGAGCGGCAAAATGTAAAGATTTTAACTTTTTTTTCAAAATGTTATAATTATAACATGCGTTGGGGTTGTCGGAATTTTTGTTGAGGGGGTACCCCCACAAAAGTGGTGTCGATCATCTTCCTCAACAGCTTTAGTTTTAGCGCTGAGGGTTTAAATCTAACGTTCTCGGAGATCGCCCGAAAACAAACAAACATTACACGTTTATAGTAGTAGGATTCCAATAACTTTTTTGAAAATCATCCTTCTGGGGGTAATTTTTACGACAATTTATTCTCGCATTTGAAGCATGAAAAATTTTTCCTGGATCTGGTTTAACAATTTTTATTTTAATTTATCGTATTCTTTCCTGATCACTGATGTTCCTGTACCGCTGTACCTGTACTGTACTACAGTACAAAACAGCGGAAAATTTTCCGATGAAAGTACAGGATGTGAGGAAATTATCCGACCCCTTGTCGGATATTTTTCACCATAACTTTTATTAGGAACATCTATACATCGAGATCTTGGTGTCATTTTAAAATTTTTACGACTAAAGGATGTGCGTAGTGACGTAATTAGAGAGGAGATCATTTTGGGACCTCTCCCCTCCATCATACATGAGTAAGAGGTCAAGACAATTAAAACTTTGTGAGGTTGTCTAAAAATTTTTTCAGACATTTACGGAAATACAGGGTGTCCCAGTAGGTTGGGACTATCATTGATTTGAGGGTTTCTCGTCATCCAATCGATCATTTTCGATGCGGACTTTTTGTAGGAGAGAGCTCAGACGACTCTGCTTCAGATCCTATAAAAATTTTTTTTTAAAATAATCTCTATAGGGGTAATTTTATTCGGGGAATCGATTGCTCGCATTCCCGAAGCGTGAAAATGCTTTCCTGACCCAATGATCCAAATGTTCACACTCAAAAAAGTGGTAGGATCGTCCCTTGAAAAAATGAGAAGCTTGACGTTTCAACATGATTCATTATTTTTTATCTTATCAGAGAAAAGCTTTAGATTTTTAAATCCTCTATACCTGTGTGTTGTTATTTACGTAACTAAAAGGAGAAAAATGCAATTTTTGAGGCAAATTTTCACGTTTAGCCCCCCCCCTCGTGAATTATAGCCCTCCCTGTCGCAAAATCCTGGCTACACCTATGGCGGTGACCCTCGTGTTTTTTGGGTCTTCGATCCGTAAAATTTTTTCGAAAATGAAGTCTCGTAATCGAAATATCGATCCTCAAAAATGGATCGAAATTCGAAATTTCAATTTCGATCCATCACAATGGTTTACAGGGTGCGATAAAAAAAGGAGCGTAAAATTAAATCTCATTTAAAAATTATTTATTATTTATTAAAGTTATCGATGTTTTAACCTTCCAATTCGTATTATTAAATGGATGGAAGACTGCTTTTCTATAAGTACTGACCATAAAAATAGCAAAAAATGGATTGACAACACACATCCATGAAATTGGCAGCATCAATATACTCACATACATGGAAAGAAGTTAATTATAGAAGAAACACCAGAAATACATTTTAAGAATTTACAAACAGCTTGGAAATAATACTTAAAGGGACTGTCCACATGATTACCTTTTTGTTAAATTTTTTTAAAAAGTCAAAAAATTGAGGGTTAATTGGATTTCGACTTACGACCACTTCGAAAGCTGGTATTCTGAGGAACATTTTGTAAAAAAAATATCGAAAAATCTTTTAATTTGACAGAGATATGGCTGTTGCAACATCAACACGTTATTATGCGAATTTTTCGAAAATTAGTCAATTTTCAAAAAGTCACCAAAAATCGAAATGTGATCGGATTTATACGAGCTCATTCGAAAGCTAGGAATCTAATGAAAATTGTGCAAAAAAAAATCATCAAGAAATCTTACATCCTCACCGAGATATGATTGTTCGATCATATATATCACATTTCGATTTTTGGTGACTTTTTGAAAATTGACTAATTTTCGAAAAATTTGCTAGGGCCATAATCGACATCCCCTTTAACACTAACAAGGATTAGTAGAACTGGCAGTTAGGGATGTTTAAAATTCCAGCGAAAAATGAATCAGGGTAAAAATATAAGAAAAATGCCACAAAAAGTTTTTGCTATCAGCACTAGGAAGAATAGGAAAAAATATTTTTTTTAAATTTAAAAAACAAAACTTTCAAGTGCAAAAAAGTATGCTTCAAATTTGCGAAACTTGTCTTAAGAACTCTTGCGATCACATTATAATAAAAAATTGGTACTCATGAACGAAAGGGACCCAAAATCATGTGTAACTTTTTCAACAACCTCGTTGCTCTGCCTCCACGATAAGTTTCCTAATTTCTTCTGCTATATATTTTCCTGGCATTGATCTAGCTATAAAAGGTTGATATAAATACAAAATAAGTTAAAAATTCTAACAAAATTTTTCAATAAGTATAAAAAATCAAGTTTTTTCATTAGTGGAAAAGACTTTTTTCCGTTATTGTATTTTCTTGATTTTTAACAAAAATTGTGAGTTTGTGATTCATTCCTGTCGCACACGCTATTTTCCTCTTTTTTGATGCGTATGCAAAAAGACTATTGTAAGCATTTCTCTAGCATAAAACGGCGTACAGGCCAAGCTTGCACTCCGCCCCAGGCTATCCATTTCTCATGTCTTTTTCAAGTAATATTTCTTCTTTCTCTGACCAAAAAAAATGTATATAAATCGTCGATTTTGATTATAAACTTAGTGTAGAAATAAAGCTTTTACTAGCCTGTTTCTCACTCAACAAGCGAGCTTTCTGCTCGTAACAAAGTTATCAGTTTCAGTTTTGCCTCGGTTCCGCACTTTGAACAAATTCCGACACGAATTCTACTAGGTACAAGTAAAATACGTCAGTTATCGGAGCAATAACTTTTTTTTATCTTAAATTAATGTTTTTGAAGAAAAACGTTATTGAACCAATAATCTTATTATAGCGGGATAATTGGAGTCTAGAGCCCTTACTAATCATCAGCGTTAAAGGAGGGGGGAGTAAAATTACGGTACGTCGGTAGCAAAAATTTTTTCGCATAGAGGAATCACGCATACCCCCTATTTTGATGCAAAAAACACAAAAATCGAGTTAAAAAAATTCCTAGTCGCTCCAATAGTGGTCAGATTAAATTTAGGCCAATTTTGGGGGTCTCGGTTTATAAAAATCGCGTTTTGATCTCATTTTTCCATCTAAAAACGCCTAATTCCTATATGTATACTTTTTTCTAAAACCCCCCAAATTGGCCTAAAATTCAATCTGACCACTATTGAAGCGACTAGGAATTTTTTAACGCGATTTTCGCATCAAAAATAGGGGCTATGTGGTGATTCCACTATGCGAAAAAAATTTTGCTACCGACGTACCGTAATTTTACTCCCCCCCCCTTAATTTTTGTTCACTTGTCACTAGTCAAGTATAACAATATACCCCTGTGGAGAATCAATTTCACTAAAACTCGATCAGGATGAGCTCGGGATAGCCCAAATCACTCGAAATCGTGTTTTTCACCCACAAAACCCCCTAGAACTAAAAATCGGTTGAATTTAATGCTCTTGACAGGGTTTTCATTGTGTACGGATATTGGGGTCAACAATGAAAATCCTGCCAGTAGCATTAAATTCAGCCGATTTTGAGTTCTAGGAGGTTTTTGTGGGTGAAAAAGCATGATTCCGAGCGATTTGGACCACCCAAGCTCATCCTGACCGAGTTTTAGTGAAATTGATTCTCCACAGAAGGCATTCCGAATAAGGGTCGCCACAAGCACGGCACAAGCTGTAGTACGACGGCCCCACAAGCTATCATACCAAATCATCGTGCCATCGTAAAATTAACGTAAAGGTACGATGAAATCGCCCACAAGCTGTGGTACGATGGCATCGTACCAAATTGGTACGATAGCTTGCGGCGATTTCATCGTACCTTTACATTAATTTTACGATGGCACGATGATTTGGTACGATAGCTTGTGCCGTTGCTTGTAGGGACACGATAGCTTGTGCCAACCCTAAGTGCCAAATTTTTGAACTCAACAATTTTGACCAGAAAATCTCCCCCAATCCAAAATGCCCATTGAAACTAAAGACCCAAAAAATTTTAATCCCCTTAGGGTGCGCGCTAGCAGTCGTGAAACGCATTTCATGACGATTTCCGGACGCCAGCCGAAGAAGATGGAACGAGACGAGTGAAACTATACGAATGATACGACATAAGGAAATGAAACCAAATTCAGGGTTTTCGTGTCAATATTCAGGCAAATTCAAACCCGTTTCAGGATACCGTCTGGAAATGAGTCTGATTTCCGGACAGCTAGCGTTCGGAAATCGTCGTGAAATGCGTTTCACGACTGCTAGCGCCGCACCCTTACCGCATGCTTATAATTGTTTAGACCCCGAGTAGTTTCTTCACATTCGATTCGCCCTCCTACTCCTCCAAGACGTAGCTCAACACCAGATGAGCTATGTTGTGATACGACTGCTGCAACATGTGCAATTGGAAGACAACGCTCCCCGGAAAGTCGAAACAAAAAGGTGACTTTCGAACAATTGAGTGCTTCTCGGGAACAACTTATCAATCACAAACGGAAGCTTTCCGAAAGCGCTTTTTTAGGTAAAATCTTGTATCAAATAAATTTTTGTTAAAGAGTGTAGCAGCATCTCCGAAAAATTTTTTTGGGATTTTTGCAAAAATAACTTTAAATCGATTGCGCGCATTCCTGAAGCTTGAAAGTGCTTCCTGACCATGATTTAGGGAAATAAGAATATGTGTTGAAGCGAAAATATGAAAATTTTGGATTTTTCGCTTCAATACACACTCTTATTTCCCTGAATCAGGGGCAGGGAACCATTTTCAAGCCTCGGGAATGCGCAATCGATCTTTCGCATAAAATTACCCCTAGAAAAGTCATTTTTGCAAAAATTCCAAAATTTTTTTTCGAAAATGCTGCTGCAAAGTTTACACTCCTTTAAGATAATTTTTAGAAAATCGGCAAGTATGGAGGACGATGGAAGAGCTAGACGAGACAGGCAAGAAACCATGGGTGTACTCAATCGAACTGCCAGCGCCCGCATCAACTCCCGATGTGGAGTATATCAAGAAAACCGAACGTATGACTTAAAGGACCAATCCGAGCGGAAAAAATTGTCATGTTTTGTCGATATTCGGCAAGTTCATGAAAAATGGAGCTTTTTTATTTTTACTGTAAATTCTGAATCGTTGTCGTTTTCGAGAAAATTGCGTATGAAGTTGACGATTTTTGAAATTTTGTGTATTACAACGAAAACATGCATTTTTTTTCTAAATGTTCAAGGATTTTGAATTATTTTCTTTTCGATATACAGATTTTATTGATTCAGGGAAAAGTTATCAAGTACATGTTTTCGTTGTAATACACAAAATTTCAAAACTCGCCAACTTCATACACAATTATCTCGAAAACGACAACGATTCCGAATTTACCGTAAAAACAATGCTCCATTTTTTATGAACTTTCTGAACATGAAAAACTTTTTTTCAGCTCGGATTGGTCCTTTAGGGCATAAATTTTTGGTAATCAAAACTTTGAAAAATTCCAGGCTTTCAAAAACGAGCATCTCCATTTCCACTCGAACCAGAATATCCAACAACCAGCTCATCAACCACGACGACGACAGCTCAGTATGTTCACTCGAAGAAAATTCGTGGCGAGTCACCCGTGTGGATCCCCAGAGCCACGAAGAACTACCGCAGAGAAAGCGCTCCATTCGCAATCTGTTGTCAAGAATCAAGCGTCGATTCAAGCTCTAAAAATGAATCAAGTTCTAAAAATGAATCAAGCTCTAACAACCATTTCACACCTCATAAAAGCAACACCTGGCCACCACCGCGAAAGAATTGGCGTGCTCGTTTGCTTCGACGACGTAGTACCACGGATCGATCACGCTCACCCGCAAGCTTGATTCGATATGAGCCAATTCCAGAAGTTAACTTAAGACCGAATTTTTTGCCGATTCAGCAAGGGAACAGGCGATTTCGAGGAAATTTCAACTTGATCACAAATTCGATTTCGAGACGATCCACACATACAGATGCAGTGCCATTGATCAGAAGTGATCAGAACCATTTTGATGTGACTGAAGCAGAAGTCACAGGAAGTTTTGAATTTACGGAGATGAAGAAGCTTGTTGAGTCGAATATTTTCTAGGGAAAGTATACAGAAATCTGAAAAAAGTGCAAAAAACGCAATTTTTTGTGGCCAACAAGAGAACTTCCAGATGTGTTATATTGGGTTGTTCGGAAAGTTCGTTCGTTGTTTTGTATTACAATACTACAAACTACAAAAATGTGGTAGAAGAGCAGGATTTTCGACTCTGGACATATCGGCTAAGCCAAATTTGATGAAACCGGAAAATTTGGTGTTCATATGACTTTTAAAAAGGAGATATCGAAAATTTTTATGGGGCCGAAAAAAGTTGGTTTTTCGTGTGTTTTCAAGAGTCGAAAATCCTGCTCTTCTACCACATTTTTGTAGTTTGTAGTATTGTAATACAAAACAACGAACGAATTTTCCGAACAACCCAATATTACAGGATTGCTTCGAAGGAAAAAGTTAACTATCGAAAATTTTTCGTCTATGCCCATGATTAACCAAAATTATGCTCATAGGTCCTGAAACTTAATATTATTAGCGAAAAAAATTCGAATATGTTGCATTTTCGCTTTAATAACATACACCATTCTGCCTGAATCAGGATCAGGGAAGCATTTTAACGCTTCGGGAATGCGCGCAATCGATTCCCCCACACAAAGTTACCATGGCCTTTTTTAGAAAAAAATTTTCCTGTTCAAAAATCATGTAGAAAGTCGTAGAACTTTTCGATCAGCCCAATAACACATCTGGAGGTTCCCTTGTAAGTGGAGAGCGAGATGATTTTTGCAACATATGAGTTACGAGTTGGATTCCAAAAATCCATGCATCTTCCACTTGGCCACCAGAAATTTCGATGTTTATTTTCCCGATTTTCTATGAAGATTCTCTTTTTTTTGCTTTATAAATCTAGGGCTAGGCCTAAACCTAAGCCTAGGCCTAGGCTTAAGCTTAAGCTTAAGCCTAAGCTTAAGCCTAAGCTTAAGCCTAGGCCTAACCATAAACCTTATTTTTTATAAACTATTTTTTAGTAAATAAATTTTGTTTATACTTTTCCTGTTAAAGGAACGGAGTCACGAAAATAGATTTTTTTTAAAGTAACCTATCTTGTAGAGCACAAAATTCTGGGCAACTTTGGTCAATAAAGTTATAGTCTGTTTCAGTGAGAGAGAAAATACTGCCCACATGGCTCAGTGGATAAGTAAGGCGACAATCCGATCTGGCAAGTTAAGCAACTTTGGGCCCACAGGGTCAAAACTTTAGACTTTCAAAAAATTTTTTGATTTTTATGGAGCAAAAAATTTTTGCTACTGAAAATCAAAAGTTTTGACCATGCGGGTCCAATGTTGCTTAACTTGCCAGATCGGACGGTCACCTTACTTATCCATTGAACTATGTGTACATGAGACTAATAAAATGACACGAAAATTTTCCATGTTGAACATTGTTTTGGGTTATTGAAACGAAAACATGAATCAGAATTTTCGCTTCAATAACCCAAAACAATTTTAAAATTGGAAAATTTTGGTGCCATTTTATTCGTCTCATGCACTTATAAAAATACCACAATATCATTATCAAAATTTAAGCCAAAGTACATATGTACCCATTTCTCTAGGAATCGGAACGGCATCCCTGCGTGGTCGTGGGGCATCACTGGTCCAATCAGAATGGCATCCTTGCGTGGTCATAGGTCATCACTGTCCCTGCGTCATCACTGCGTTGGTCCATCTGGATCAAATACCACTGGATTGGTCACACTAGCGAATCCACTTTTTTAGCCGGATAAATATTATATTTAAGGGTATTACCCCAAATATTTACAATGTTGAGCATCTGCCCGCCGTTACAGCTCATCGAACATGACCAAGCGAAAGTGAAACCATATAACAGGCAATACAAAAAGAAACGACATATAACCTTTCTACACACATAAAAGAGCTCGCCTGCGATACAGAGAAGGAAATCCGATGATCCTTAATAAAGGAAACTAGTTTCTGGAATCTGTTTACAAGCCGATCATGATTCACAGACTTTAAAGGACCAGTCCGGTCGGCAAAAAAGTTGCCATAATTTGTACATGTTCGGAAAGTTTATGAAAAATGGAGCAATTTTTGTTTTTACGGCATGTTCTGAATCGTTGTAGTTTTCGAGAGAATTGCGTTTGAAATTTTGAATTTATGTACATGTTTTCGTTGTAATACACAACCTTTTTTGTGTACACGTTTTCGTTGTAACTCATATGCGCATGTTCGATCCTGCGCCCGTCAAATTAATGCAATCATTAAGACGCAAATTTTCTCTTCAAAACACCCAACCTTGCCTGAATCAGGATCATGATAGCTGTCTCGGCAATGCGCGCAAACGATTCTCCGCATGGACAAACCGCTAGAAAGCCATTTTTCCGACGAAAATTCGAATTTTAGTTCATTTTCGCTTCAAAACAATCACCCTTACCCTGAATCAGGGAAGCATTTTCACGCTTCGGGAATGCGCGCAATCGATTTCTCGCCAAGAAAAGCCCTAGACAGTCGGTTTCCGGCTAAAATTCGAATTATTTACATTTTGCTTCAATAACGAGCTACACACGAATATCATCTTTGTTTTTTTTAATAATTCGAATAATTAGCGTATTTGTAAAAAATGTAAAATTCAGGGTTTTCGTGTCAATATTCAGGCCAATTCAAACCCGTTTTCTGGACGATTTCCGTGTGGAAATGAGTCCGGATTTCCGGATAGACTCGCATGAAACGAACAAAGATTTGAAACGAAACGAATGAAACGATTTCATTTCCAGATGGCGTCCAGAAATCGTCCGGAAACGGGTTTGAATTTGCCTAAATATTGACACGAAAACCTTGAATTTGGTTTCATTTCATTCGTATCGTTTTATTTGATTGTTTCATTCGTATTCGTCCTGAAACGAGTTTGAATTTGCCTGAATATTGACACGAAAACCCTGAATTTGGTTTCGTTCGTATTTCTTTAAAACTTTATTATATCTGACTTTTCGCTTCAATACATTTTCCATGATTCAGTGAGTGAAGAGCAGAAGTTCCCTCCAATTTGATGGTGGAGATTTGTACACGTTTCACTGTGCTATTCAACGTACAACCCTTTTTGTTGATCTCATTGAAACATCTATATCTTCTTCTACCCCTAACCCCCTCATACTCATTTCCTCATCCCGCAAAAAACCAGTTTCCCTGCGTCGTATTTCGGAATTCCTTCTGTTTACACAATCTTATATCCATTTTGCTTTCGTTCCTCGATTTCCTCAAGAAAAACTCCAGAAACGACCCGAATCGTCCATGAGCCCGGTTCGTTCGCTCCGCTAGCTTAGTCTAGATTTCGCCATAAAATTTTTAGATCGTCGTCGAAAAAATTTCAGGAAGATACCAAATGTGATGATGACGACTCCGCCTCTGGCGCTAACTGCCGAAATTTCTGCCCTACCGATGCCGATCAAATCGCTAAGAAATCCGCGGAAATCGGCTTAAGAGTGACTTTGTGGAATTTGACTTCTGGTGAAAGCCAACCGTGTGATTGCGTCTAGTTGTAATCCAAAAAGTTTTTTGTTCCAGTTGGAAAAACTTTTTTTCTAATCAGCCAAGGATAATTGTTTCTCTCTCTATGCTAACGTCTCGGTTATTTGGCATCGGGATTTTGGTGGTGGTTTTATTGAGTGTGTTGCAGTTTAGTGACGGAGTAGGTTTTTGTGTAGAAACCAGATGGTGGTTCTATTTATAGTCGAAATTTTTTTTGGAACTTTTTATTGAATCAGGCAACGTGTACATTGAAACGAAAAGAAACGTGGATCTTTATATAGCTTTTTTGATGCATCCCTGCGTGGTCGTTTGGCGGGAAAATNCCACGCAGGGATGCATAAAAAAGCTATATAAGGATCCACGTTTCTTTTCGTTTCAATGTACACATTGCCTGATTCAATAAAAAGTTCCGTGGTAGTCAAAAAAAATTTTCGACTATAATTCTACAGGGTGATCTAAAAAGGCAATTTTGCGATTTTTGCTTGATTTTTTCGAAAATTTTCGAGTTTTTTTCGAATTTTCACCAAAAATAACGAAAATCTAAAAATTTTCGATTTTCGCTTCAATACATATAAGGAACTCCGATTCCCTGATTCAGGGTAAGGTCATTTTCAGTAAAAAAATTTTCCGGCTCCAAAAAAATTTTTTCGGGTCTCAAAAATGCACTTTTTTGACTCACCCTGTATAACATATAAAAGTATCCATGTTATAGTGCTTCTCTTCTGGAACGTGCGGTGGCGGTGGTTTTTCTATCCCCATTTGCCTCCCACCACCTCAACTCCTCCCGCCAACTTGTGGCGGCGGTTGTGGCACTGGGTATCAATGTGGTCAATATGGTTGCTATCGCGAGAGAACCTACTCCAGGGCTCGAGTACATGGCTCAAAAAGTGCTATCAGAAGTCAATCTCGATTGTTCGGAAAAGAGCGTTTCCGTGCACTTTCTTCACGAATTCAAGAAGAGGAAGATTCTCGCTCGAACGTTGGCCGTTAATAGTTAAAAAAAGAAAAAGTGAAAAATTTAGAATCCCAATATGATGTTCATGCAATGTTGTGAAAATCGAGGACTTCCGGATGCGTGTCTGCAAAAGTGTACCTTCAATTCTTATACCAAAGATGCGGTAACTTTTTTTCGGGATTTTGAGACTCTTATTCTATTAGTGCCGTGTTAGTGATGTTCAAAAGTGATAATGATTTTTTTGGCAGGGGGCGAAAACATTCGGCTTCTGTTGGGAATCGAACCTCAATTTATATAAGCCGAGAGTCTTAGCCACGAGGGTAAATCCTTAACATATATAAAATTGCATTATCATCTTACGTTAAAACATGATATGGGGCTAAAAATTTTTTTTATTCAAGGGCAAAATCTTTTGGATCCTGTTGAGAATCGAACTTGAGATCAAGTGTCTGCGAGCCAACAGTCTTCGTCACTCGGCCAAGTGGGCTTCTTAATATATGTCATTAAATTTCAACTATAAAACATGAATTTGGGCTAAAAAATTTTACTTGAAGGGTACCCCCATGATTTTGGCGTCATTTTTCTTCTCTCACCGAGCCGGGGATACCTAATCGTTACTAGTTCCGAAATTTGTATTACAATCGTCGAGGCACTTCAAGAGCAAGTGATTTTCGAAAAAATCTACTAATTAAGAAAAAAAATTTTTTAATGTTCCCCCGAAAACGATACAAAAAATGGTTTTTTAGTTAATTTTAAAAAGCTAATAACAAAAGATCAGTTGGTTCAGTGGTTTTGCTCTCGTTTCTCGTGCAAAAGTCTCAGGTTCGACTCCCACCTGAAACAAATTGTTTTTGATGATGAAAAAATTTTTTTCGAAAATTTTCACTTTCACTGGGATACCTAATCGTTACTAGTTCCTAAAATTCTTTAGCTCCTGAACATGTACTTCCGAACAGACGAATGTCCAATTGAAGCAGCCGCAGAAATTCAGTATTGTGCCGCCCAAGGTCAAGATCACCGAGAATGCTGTGCCATGAATGGTGTACACACAACCTTGGCCGGAGAAAAATGTCTTATCTTCTGTGACCAAAGGCCGGGCAATGTCACCGTGCTGGACATGAGTTATATTAGTTGTTATGAGAGATTCGATGAGATTAAGACATGTTTCTGGCAAGGTTCTTACTATTTTCGAGCAAATAGATTATGAGGAAAGAGAATTTTATTACCCTTTTCTAGCTTTATATAAATTGTCGGTTACATGGCAAAGTGTATAAAGAAGCCGATCGTCCGATCTGGCAAGTTAAGCAACGTTGCGCCGCAGGTTCGATTCCCACGAAGGTAAGACTTTTGCTTTTAAAAAAAGTTTTGCTCCTTTTTTGCAAAAAATTGTTTGAAAAGCAAAAGTGTTTACCTTCGTGGGAATCGAACCTGTGGGCCCAACGTTGCTTAACTTGCCAGATCGGACGGTCGGCTTCTTTATACACTTCGCCACGTAACCGAAACTTTATATAAAGTAATAGCATGTTTATATAATAAATTTTAATGTTTTGTTAATTTTTTTTTTTGCTCATTTATATGATGATCATCATTTGTGTATATATAAGTTTCTAAAAAATAAATTCAGTAAAATACAGACGTTAATATACTCGAAAAACTTCTGCCTTTCACTCACTGAATCAGGGAAAATGTATTGAAGCGAAAAGTCAGACATCATAAAGTTTAAAAAAAAATAACGAAAGAAACCAAATTCAGGGTTTTCGTGCCAATATTCAGGCAAATTCAAACCCGTTTCTAGACGCCGTCTAGAAATGAAATCGTTTCATTCGTATCGTTTCACACCTTTCTCGTTTCATTCGAGTTTATACCGGAAATCCGGACTCATTTCCAGACGGCGTCCGGAAACGGTTTGAATTTACCTGAATATTGACACGAAAACCCTGAATTTACATATTTAAACGATAAAATTCAATTTGTCAACAATAAGCCACGTCGTCTCACAATTCTGGATCATTTAACTTTTTTTCACTGATGAATTCAGCAGTTCTTTTTTCAATTCTATTTCTCATCACTGTTAAAAGATTTTTTGATACGGCTTTTTTACGTTGTTGGGGCATCACTAAACTATCAGATTATGTTCAAATCAATTCTCTACCTTATTGGGAAGACGGAGAAAAGTTGCTTGAGAATCTGAAGCAGAATCGTCCTGAGCTCTTCCCTTCTTCTTTCTCCTACA
>OZJO01027876.1:0-13397 GCA_900406225.1 Acrobeloides nanus | reverse complement strand
CATAGGTGTAGCCAAGGGGGCTTTAGCCCCCCCCCCCAGTCGGCCAAAAATTTAATAGAAAAGCACGATTTTTTAAGAAAAAAAACGCATTTTTTAACAAAATCTACACGTTTAGCTCCCCCCCCCTGTCGCAAAATCCTGGATACGCTTATGGTATGAGGGTAATAAATCCGACCATTTGCTTATTTATGTATAAATGCATGTATACCTTAAAGGGGGGTCCAACTTAGGGCCGGGTAAAATTTAAAAAAATTTTTTAACAAGTGACCCTTTAGGGGTAATTTTATGCGAGAAATAGATTGCGCGCATTCCCGAATCTTGAAAACGCTTCCTTGACCCTGATTCAGGGAAGGAATATGTGTATAGAAGCGAAAATAAACATTTTCGGATTTTTATGAGAAAACCGTCGATTCTTAGGTTTTTCTAGACGAGGAATCGATTGCGCGCATTCCTGAACCGTGAAAACGCTTCCTTGACTATGATTCAGGGAAGGGATTGGTGTTTTGAAGCGAAAACCAATCTATTTACGTAAAGAGAATTATATAAACGTTTTAGAGTTGATTTTTATTATAAACTAATGCGTTCGCACGTGCTTTAATTGTTTGGTTTTTCCCTGAATCAGGGCCAAGGAAGCGTTTTCAAAGTTCGGGAATGCGTGCAATCGATTTCTCGCATAAAATTACCCATAAAGGGTCACTTGTTAAAAAAATTTTCTACCCGGCTCTAAGTTAGACCCCCCCCCCCCTTAATTTCAGTGGCGTACCTAGAAAAAATTTTCGCGGGAGCCCAAAAACATAGGGGTCCTCACTTATGATTTTTTATATATTTTTCTCAAAAATCGCTTTGGTCACTCCTACATTGTTTTTGAAAATTTTTTATTGACTTCTTGAAGTTTTAGCCAAAAACAGTGCCACAGGCGAGAAATTTTTTTGAAAATGGTCGTTTTTATTTGTAATAAGTTTATATTTAACTCACTTTTAATAAATTTTCTAGTAAAAATAATTTAATTTTAAACATTTTTTATCTTTATACGTCGTTATTTGACGTATTAAGACAGAAAAGATGTTAAGAAATGAGAGGTTAACAGAGAAAAAATTATTGATCGACAAGTACTTGCCAGTGACTTAATGTGAATTGAGAGAGCCAGTAGACATGCCCGATTGGCGCAGTGGTTAGCGCGTCGTACTTATGAGAGTAATAGTCATGCGAATGTCACCAGTTCGAACCTGGTATTGGGCAGAATTTTTTGCCTCTAGATTATATGTTTTCTGCCTAAAATGTGCAAATTTTTATTATAAAACATTGTGAAATAAATTTATAATAAAAATTTATTTAGAATAAACTTTAACTTAAATTTTTTGAGAGAATTTTTTAGAGATCTATAATGAAAGAGAACCGACTGGAGCCCATACCCTACTCAATGAACCGAAATTTTTGGCTATAAAAAAGGTACTTATGCAATATCCTCCCCCATAGGGGGAGATTCTGTATAAATTTACTCAGGCTGAAAACAAAAAAAGCAATTTTTTTAACACCCTAAAAATTTTTAAAACTTAAAAAAAAAATTTTTCCTAATGAAAAAAACGTGAAAATTTTTTTAAAAAATCGGAAATTTTGATTTTTCGGCCATATTCACTTCCCACATTTACAAAAAATATTTTTTATCTTGACTGCGTGACCTTGCCATTTTTCGTGGCTTTTTCTTCGGTCCAGTTCCGCCGGAGGGGGTTCGCTCGCGCTGGGTTAAGATTTCGCGATGTTACGTTTTTGCGGGGTTAAAGGGCGCTTCAAAAAATAGGCTCATGAGTTACGTGTCGGGAACATTTGAAAAAATCTTTTTCTTAAATGGTCATTATTTAATGTTTTATTGCATTTTCGAAACATTTAATTGCGTTTTTTACAATTCCACTTTTTCATCTCCATTCGTGCCTCCATGATATGATTTTTTACAAAAAAAATGTCCAAATTTTTCCATTTTTACATCAAAAATGCCTATTTTTAAAGAAAAAAGTTGATCATGATCACGGTGGTGAGGTAAGCCCGTGATCATGTACGGAGGGGATAGGGGGTCTAAAAATGTTAAAAATTTGATCACATGATATGAATGACCCCTAACTCTTTTTTCTGTAAAAATTTATCAAAACAAGAAAAAAGAATGATAGCAAAAAAATATTCAGAAAAGAATCGAAATTTTTAAAACTTCATGAAAGCCTCTCATTTCCTATCTAAATATTAGATTTTATCAAATTTCGATCAATATACACACCTCGATTATCTGAATCAGGATCAGGGAAACGTTTTCAAGCTTCGGAAATGCGCACAATCGATTCCTTGCATAAAATTAACCCAAATGGGGTTATTTTTGAAAAAAATTTTCGGGTCGAAAAATATGAAAAAATTGCCCAAATTCCAGTTTTTTAAATACACTTTGTATTAAAAAAAATTAAGAAACAGGGGTCGGAGCGACTGAAGCCTGAGATCCTGATTTTGAAACAACAACGACTTGAATCCTATTGACAACAGAATTCCCTGAATTTTTAATAAAAACAGATTTGATAGCTCTTCTATATGGCTTGATTATCCACATTGTTGTAATTCCATTGATAGCAGGTACCCATGGAACAAAAGATGTCGAGAAAATACTTAATATTGACGCATCAATTTGAAAAATAAGAGGAATCACCAAAATTAAGAATGGTATAAAAATCGTTACAATTGGAGTAATTGTCTAAAATAAGGTAAAACGGTACATAACACCATGTTCTATGATGATGCGAAAAACTGATCAAGCATGGCCTAATGGCTATGACGCTTACCATTCATGTTATAAGATCTGGTTCGATCCTATAAGGGTCGAAATTGGACCCGCTCTATTTTTGAAAAAACATGGAGGCTGACAAGGAACCCTCAAGACTTGATAAAATTCAGATGATTTATTTTTCTTTGGAAATGGCGAATATGTTGGAAATGGTGTAAAAAGACTATATCTAGTGCACCAGAATTTTCCGACACAAATTAAGCGATGTGCAAAAAATAGGCAAAATGCAAAAAGATTATGACGCCAAAGGGAATCGAACTTGGAACATTTTGTGCTAAAATCGAGAGCAACCACTACACTATAGTCCATTTCCATGGGAAAAAGTCCAGACGAAATGGCCAAGTGGTAAAGCTCTCGTTTTGCACTCCGAAGGGCAAGGGTTCGATCCCGGAGATCGAAATCAGAAATATCATAATTCAAGATTTCATCATACAAACTACAAAAAACCGTGATTCGACCTCCAGGATTTTTTGTAGTTTGTATGATGAAATCTTGAATTATGATATTTCCGATTTCGACCTTCTAGATTAAACCCTCACCCTTCAGAGTGTAAAGCGAGAGACCACTTGGTCATCTCGCCCAGACTTTTTCCCCATTGGCGGCGGAAATGGACTATACGGAAGGTTATGATTGATTTACTTCAAATCTTATCCATAATCTATGAACTTTTTCTTAATTGTGTCGAAAAATTCTAGTACACTAGATATAGCCTTTTTATACCATTTCCAAACATGCGTTTTTTGCCCAAAAAATGCCATTTTTAAGTCATTTTTTTACTAAAAAATGTCATTTTCAGCCTTCTGCCGAAAATTTGCGGGGGGAGGGTCCACTAGTGGATTCCCTATGCACCTATGTGTATGGCCTGTATGAAGTATGGCCAAGATTTTTTAATCTTGGCGCACTTAACATTACCTGATATATCAAAATAAAAGTTAATTGTTTCTGAGCTTCTCTAGTCTTTATATCAACTAATTGTGAAGTTGATTTCATATAGCGAATAATCTTGATAACACAAGACACTACTATAAAATAAGTTACGCAAAACATGGGTACAAGGGCACATAAAACTATCAGAGTCTTGGCCTCTGTCTAAAATTTTTTAAATATTTTTTTATTTAAAACAGTATCATACAATTTTAAGTACATAGCCCAAGCCAAGATTTTCTCCATCTCCGCCTAATAAAACTCCAAGATCATCGTTAGCCAATTGAAGGTCTACTTCATTAGGAGACAATAAAATTATTACTAAGATGATGTGAAATACTTCTGAAAGAACAGGGAAAGCTAGGATTTTTAAGTAGGTTTTATAATCAAGTTGACCGTGCCTAAAAGCTGAAATTTTTTATTTGCAAAAAAACAATTCGGCTCCAATGGGGATTGAACCAGCGACATACAGAGCGGAAAATTTTTCTTCAATGACTAATGATATGAAAAAAAATTTTCACGTAATTTTAAGGGGGTTTGCTTTTACAACTTTCTATGATTCGCTAAAATAAAAATTTCTATTTCTGTGGCATTGAACCTGCGTCAATAACATAAATGTCCAGCGCCCTAACCATTAGGCCATACGAGGCCAACTTTTTTATCTTTAGCCGTGAAACATAATTTATTAATCGCCTTGGTATTCGTACTCGGTGTGAATCTGCAGGTCGAGTCGTTCTCGGGCAGGGTTGCAGACCTAGTCGTACTCGGTACGAGGTGCAGCCGAGCCGTACTCATGTGAATCTGCAGATCGAGACGTTCTCGGGCAAGGTTGCAGGCCTAGTCGTACTCGGTGCGAGGCGCAGCCGAACCATACTCGGGATAAGGTGCAGCCAAATCGTATTTGGGGAGAGGCGGCAGACCTATCCGTACTCGGGACAAGCCGTAGCCGTGCTTCGAGTACATAACTTCTTTTCACTTCCGGGCACGAAGCTCTCGATTCTCTGGTTTTAACAAATAAAAAAATGTACTTTGTCAACATAGCATATCTATACATGAATAAAACTGCGAGAAAATTGCTTAATAGTACGATACTAAAAGTCCAAATAATAGTTACTATAAATCGTACAGTCAATGGTGAGTTCCTGAAGAATTCTCCGGCTATGAGATAAAATCTACCATTTTTGACGGAAAGGATCTAAAATACGTTCATTTTCTACTACAATGAGTGCATTTTTTATCCACTGGGAAAGTCAACGCATATGGTGGAATGATTATGAGAAGGGCACTAGGCCTTTCCTTACCGTTACTCTTACGGCCTTTCGTTACGGCCTTTCCTTACCGGCCTTTCCTTACCGAACCATTTCTTACAGATCATTTTTACGGGTCAAAACTTTTGAATTTCAAAAATTTTTTTAGTTGCATATTAAAGTAAACATTTTTTGCCTTATTTTGGCAAAAAAATTTTATCCGAAATTCAAAAGTTTCGACCCTAAAAAATGATCGGTAAGGAAAGGCCGGTAAGGAAGGGCCGTAACGGTAAGGAAAGGCCTAGTGCCATGAGAAGGGGAGGTCAAAATAAGCAGAAAGTTTCAGGAAAAGTTTTTTATGTGGTGCAAATTTTCTTACTATGTCAACAAAAATTGATGTATTGGCTAAAAACAAATCTAGTAAAGTTGATTGCAACAAAATTTGACTGTATTGCTTCATTTCCTGTGCAGTTTTCTTTAAAATTAAGTACATAAGAATGAAGCAAACAATCACTCCAATGGAACCAGAAGTTACAGAATTGATCAAATTTATTAAGCGAATAGTATTCATTGGAAAATGTTTTGACCTAAACTTCAAATGGTTTAGACTAAAATAAAATTTGGTAATTGTTTTTTGGCAACTAAAAATATTTCAATTTTTCTACACAAAAAATCGAAATTTTACGTGTAGTACGCGATTCGTTCGTGTACGTGTACTACACATACACCATAGGTCGACAAAGAGGAGCCTCCCCCACCCTGACCCACTCACTCATGGAACCAAAATTGAAGAGAGATCATCTATGCACCCAAAATTGAAGGGGGTCTACCTCATGGACCCCGCCGAACATATGAGATGGTTCATAAAAATTGGGTGACAGAAGACTACCTCAAAAAAGGTCCTTTTTGGGACCACCTCATCAGGGGTTCCCTCCCCCCACCTTGCCGACCTATGACGTACACAAATGGCAAAAATTTAATTTGTACGTGTAATACATGTACACGTTTGCGCCCTATTAATCGTATACGTGTACACGTTTAATTTATCAAACCTTTGTCTTGTGGGTTGCTACAAGAGATAAGCCTATCGCTTCTTGCGATAAGCTGCCCTAGCAACTTATCTCAAGTAGCGACAAGCTGACTCATCACTTATAGAAAAAATCTATAAATTGTCCCATTCACTATAGTAAAGAGGGATAAGTTGTTTTGGACATGATGTGAAAAACGTGTTGGCATATTTATTACGTAGATCAATATATAAAATTTAATTTAAAATGTTAGCAAAATATATTTGAAAGAAAAAAATACATCCTATATGAGTTGAAAGAATTTGAAAGAAAATGTATATAATACGTGAGAAAATTTGCGCCACGGTTAAAGGTGAAACAATATGAAAAAATATCAGACGTCGGTAGCAATTGAATACCTTAGATTGAGTTCCTTATATACAGGGTCATAGAATAGCCACGGCAAAAGCGGAGGTTCTACAAGGTTTTATTTTACACAAATTTTCGAATTTCTAGCTTTATTATTAAATTTGTTGGTGATAGTAATTTCGAGAGTAGTCGAAATCGGTCAGGACCGAACCTATTGGGAATAGTCGGAACCTGTAAGAACAGGTCGGAACCGGTCGATTTCGTCAGGTTTCAAACTATCGCGATCGGTTTCTTCATGCTTCTACCTGTTCTAACGAATTCCGTAGATCCTGATGTTCCTACCTGTTTTGATGTACAGGGTGGCCAAAAAAACCGGATTTTTGCGATTTTTCGAGCAATTTTTTGCAAAAAAAATTTTTTTAAATTTGTGCAAAAATGACTTTTCTAGGGGTAATTTTATGCGAAAAATCGATTGCGCGCATTCCCGAAGCGTGAAAACGCTTCCTTGACCCTGATTCAGGGAAAATTTTTCAATTTTCGCTTCAATACACCCACCATCTTCCCTGAATCAGGGTCAAGGAAGCGTTTTCACGCTTCGGGAATGCGCGCGATCGATTTTTCGCATAAAATTACCCCTAAAAAAGTCATTTTTGCAAAAATTAAAAAAAAATTTTTTTTGCAACAAATTGCTCGAAAAATCGCAAAAATCCGGTTTTTTTTTTGGCCACCCTGTATATCTATTAATTCCGTCAGGTTCCGATCTGTGCTGATCTGTCTCGATCGGTCTTGACCGTTACGACATGTTCCGATCCATTTCAGCATGTCCCGATCTGTCCCAACCAGTTCCAACGGTTGAAGCAGAACGGGACATAGTTTCTGTCCTAATAGATTTCAAATTTGTTAGAGGCTGCTTACGTATGTAAGTTAAAATTGATGGTGGTGATGTCGGTGGAGGACAAAAATAATAGGTGAAAATAATCTTTAATCAAAAAAATTACTCATATGCAAAAAATTCACAAAAATACAAAAAAATTTTAAAAAATGAACCGGGTTCGGACCAGCGATTTATTGTACGATATGAGGAATAAACTACCACTACACTATACGAACCCTCATAATTTGTGATAATAATAGTTGCCAAAAAATGCTTGCATACTAAGTTGTATATATCTTTTTCTGTTAAAATTAAATTTATATAAAAATATGAATTTTTCACACACGTGTACAAACACCCCCCCCCCGAAAATTTAGGCTTGTTGCGGGCGAAAAAAACGACCTTTTTTTAGAAAATTTTTGGGAAAAATCATAGGAAATTTTTGCCCTCAGCTGCGGGCGAGCCGCAAAATTTTTCTCTCATTTCGCCCGCGTGATGCGGGCGAAATGGGTCTCACCCACAAAATTTGCAGCGAAAAGTCATTTTGGCCTGCGGGTTGCGGGAGACCCCCCCCCCCCCCCCCCCCCCCCGAAATTCGGGGGGGGGTTGTACACGTGTGATTTTTCATTCATGCCATGCTAAAATTTGATACTTATTTAGCCGGATAAATATCATATCTGTGTTTATATGTTATTGTACACAGGGTCCAAAAAAGAGACCGAGGCCCCAGGGCGGCCACGAAAGCCCCTGTGATGCTCCAACAAACGTAAAAAAATCGCATCATAAAATCGGCATCGCTAGGATTTTAGACAGAAGAGGATAATTGGGTTAGTTTTCAAAAAAATTTTTTCACGAAAATAAAAAATTTTAAAATTGAAAGGTCACTACTATAAATATATTCTGCTGATAAAATTCAGTTTTGCTCAACCTTTTGCATTCCAAATGCCTTCTCTCTGATTTATACTTTGCATAGAAGAGAATTTGTGCCCATTTTAAATCATGTGCTCAACATATTCTAAAATTACCAATAAAAGAAATAGATGCTCTTTTTACCGTTTGCTTAAGCAGCGAAAATCATAAAATTTAGTGAACCTTGATGCGTGTTTGCAAAATTTTTGATGCTTTAATAAACAGTGATTAATGAAATTAAACGATCATCTCATGGGTTGATCTGTATATAAGGCTATGAAAAAAGCGGTTAGTAGTGTACCCTTTTGTCTCAACATTTCAACTCGTTATGAATTTCAGTATTGAAATTTTTGCCCTATTTTCTTTGATTCTATGCTTAGAGGCATTAACTGTAACAAATCCTCCATATGGCCAGCTTAAAGTTTCAGGTAGGATGGGAGGATGAAAAGTTGAATGGTTCGATAGGGTTTTGTGGCATATCCAGACTAGGGTTGAGATTGTAGAAATTTTTTCAAAAATCGTCATTTCTTTGAAATAAAATTTTCGTGTTGAAAATGGTCATTTTTTATTAAATAGATCTACCAGAAAATTTTTGTCGAAAATTCCATTTTTAGGCAAAAAACCAAGGAAAAAATTTTTGCCAAAATTTTTTTTCGCATTTTTAGGCAGAAATAGCCCAAAAATGCGTGTTTGAGCAAAAATTGAAAAAAACTAGGTATTTTCGATAAAATTGATTATTTATAGGCAAGTACGTAACAAAGATGGATGGAACCCCAGTTCAACTCCGTGGAATGTCACTGTATTGTAGTGACGATTCCTATTTGGGGTCCAAGTTTTGGAATGCCGAAACCATGCAACAGCTCAAATGCGCTTGGAACTCAAATGTAGTTCGTATCCCACTAATCATTGATGATGAGGGGTATGCAAAAAATCCAGATGTGGAATATCAAGTATCATTTTTTTATTTTAGAATAGACAGGGTGGCAAGAAAGGGCACTTAAATTTAGGCTTAGGTTTAGCTCAAGCTAGGTTTAGATTTAGAATCAATTAGGGGTCATCCAGATATTACGTAATCAACTTTTTGGTGGTTTACCCCCCCCCCCCCCCCCCCCAACATGATTACGTAATATCTGGATGATCCCTTATATAAACAGTTGAACATACTTGAGGTTATCTGGACCTCCGTCCCATCCCTTCTCATAATTTTTCATCTTTTTTTCAGAAAGTTGTCACTGCTATAGAAGCAGCCATCTCCACCGGAGTCTACATCATCGTCGATTGGCACGCTTTCTCCGATCGCTTAGACATCGCCGTCCCATTCTTCAAAAACATCTCGAAACTCTATGGTCAATACCCACATGTCCTCTATGAAGCTTATAATGAACCATCTTGGGCCGATTCATGGACTAACCTCACGGCCTACCACACTGCAATCATCAACGCAGTCCGAGCTAATGATCCAGACAATATCATTATCGTAGGTACCCCTAGAGCGGATGTGGATGTGAATGTTTCGGCGTCTAGTCCCCTAAAGTTTTCTAATATTGCATATACGCTGCATTACTATACAAATTTGCCGACATCAAATTTAGTCTCGGCCCAGGAGGCTATTAATCTAGGCTTGCCCATTTTTGTTACAGAATATGGGGCATGTAGCGCAGACGGAAATGGTTATGTAAATGTTGATGTTTCGAAGACATTATATAACTTTTTGGGTAAGCTAGGGTAAAAAACATGTTTGGGGTTCGGGAAAATTATTTTCGCGGTTGAACAAAAATTATCAGAAAAATTTTTTATGAAAAAATTTTTTTGTGAATAAAAATTTCTTTCGAGAAACATGTTTCTCACCCAAACATGTTTCTCACTCTCTTTAAGAGTCGGTGTAGGAGGAAGGTGTACAAGAGCTTGTATTAAAAAATTGAATTTTTAGACCAAAACAAAATTTCATATTTGGCTTGGACTTTGTCTACTCGTTTGTCTACAACACCCATTGATAAAGGGTGTTTCTTTGCTCTAAAACCAGGAGCACTGGCTTCCCAGGTTGGAAATAGTTCTTACTGGTCAGACTATGGAGCTTATGTCAACCAAAAATTACGTGCTACCAACAATGGAATTGTTTGCTAATCTGGAGAAAATAGAAAATTCAATTTTTTTCTAACTTGATTTATTGTTGAAAATAAAATTTTAGTAACTTTTCAATTTTTTATTTCTCATAATTTTTGTTGATTAGAAAGTCAATAATATATGCTCTTGAAACCAATGTTTCATGAAGCAAACTTATGAGATATAAACATTTGGAGACTAAAAAAGAAAAAGGCAACATGCCCCAATTGGATGATTTAGGGTACTTGTGATAATTATTGTTATCAACCTTTCTCCTGGATTGCAACCGATTATAAGTGCATAAGTCTAGGCGGATATGTTGCAACCCTTAATAACTCTTTTTTGAATAGTGTTTTATTTGGTGCTGCAAGCAGAAATATTTCTTCTGGTAGCTTTTGGATTGAAAGTACAACATTGATTGTTGTAGGGGAATAGGTATGGAGTGATGGAAGTTTTTTGAAATTTTACGTGTAGTACGCGATTCGTTCATGTACGTGTACTACACATACATCATAGGTCGACAAAGAGGAGCCTCTCCCACCCTGACCCACTCACTCATGGAACCAAAATTGAAGAGAGATCACCTATGCACCCAAAATTGAAGGGGGTCTACCTCATGGACCCCGCCGAACATATGAGATGGTTCATAAAAATTGGGTGACAGAAGTCTACCTCAAGCTAAAAAAAGGTCCTTTTTTAGGACAACCTCATCAGGAGTCCCCTGAAAGCTTTAATTTCGAGCCGGGGTTCGAACCCGCCCTGCATACTAACCACTCGGATATGATACTCTAGATAATTTTCTTATGACTCTTTCTTGTAACTAGCATAGAACTTCGTAGAAATTGAATTGATGACATCAATCACTATTTTGAGTGTTCTTGTTCTCTGTTGCAATGACTATAGCAGGTTTTTGAGCAAAAAGATAAACAATTTTATGTTTTACATTGTAATTATCTGTCACATTGAAGCTTTTCATCATTTTCCTAAAATTGCGTTTAACAAAATTACATGTTGTATAAGGCAAATAATAACCGAAGATTAAAATTCAAAGCCTTTAGCTTATAGTCATCATTGTGTTAACTTAGACCTAGTATTTGATCATCTATCAAAATTTCGAAAACTTAAAATTTATCCCTTAGAATTTCCGGATTCAAAAATCCAGATTCAGAATTCGAACTAAGAATCCGGATTCAGAATCCAGATTCAAAGTCCAAACTCAGAATCCGGATTCAGAATCCAGATTCAAAGTCCAAACTCAGAATCCGGATTCAAAATTCCAGATTCCGAATTCAGAATCCGGATTTAGAAACGGACAATATTTTTTTTTGTAACTTTTTTTACCTTTTTTTGTAACTTTTTTTTTGTAACTTTTTTTGACTTTTTTGTAACTTTTTTTACCTTTTTTTGTAACTTTTAGTTGTAACTTTTTTATCCTTTTTTGTAACTTTTTTTACCTTTTTTGTAACTTTTTTTGGACAATATTTTTAAAAATTTTTTTGACTTTTTTGTAACTTTTTAAAAAAAAATTTTCTGTAAATTTAAAAAAAATATTTATTTAAAAAACATTAAAAAACACAATATTTTGAGACTAATCACGTGATAAGTTACAAAAAAGGGTAAAAAAGTTACAACTAAAAGTTACAAAAAAAGGTAAAAAAAGTTACAAAAAAGTCAAAAAAAGTTACAAAAAAAAAGTTACAAAAAAAGGTAAAAAAAGTTACAAAAAAAAATATTGTCCTTTAGAAACAGAATCTGAATTCAGAACCCAGATTCCGAATCCAGAATGTGAATTCAGAATCCTAATCCGGATTCTGAATCCGAATCATAAATCCGAATTCAGAATCCAGATTCAGAATCCAAACTCAGAATCTGGATTCAGAATTCAGATTCCGAATTCAGAATCCGAATTCAGAATCCAGATTCAGAATTCATAATCCGAATCCGGATTCTGAATCCGAATCATAAATCCGAATTCAGAATCGAGATTCCGAATCCGAATTCAGAATCCGAATATGGATTCTGAATCCGAATCCAGATTCAGAATCTAGATTTTGAATTCAGAATCCGAATCCGGATTCTGGATCCGAATCATAAATCCGAATTCAGAATCCAGAATCTGAATTCAGGATTCGGATTTAGAACCAGAAATTTTAATTAGAATAAATTTTAATTAGGATAAATTTTAAGAGGAATAAATTCTAAATTTTAAGTTTTTGAAATACTGATTCGTGGCCCTAGTAATATTTTTACTAGAATTTGAAAATTTTAGAAATGGCCTTTTATACAAATTATTCTAACACAACAATGTCTCCTACAAATTTAACCCCTTATTATGCTTTTATTATTGAAGGTGTAATTTTGCTAGCCTTCAACTTGTACCTAGCATTGGCTATTTTATTTACAAAACGTTTGAGAAGCCAAAAAGAGTATATAGTTATTGCTTCTAATATGATCTTTGATGCTACTTTTGGGTTAGCTTATTGTTCGCTTGGCATATATTCTCTAAAATTGATTTATTCAAAAGAATGTATCAAATTTTTGATCTCATCACCTTCTTTTTAGGCCTTTAAAGTCTCTCTTACACACTCACAAGGGACCCCACAGCTTGTGAATTTTCAAAAATCTCAAATTGCTCCAAAAATGCTTGGAGCTGCAGAAGCTTCTAAAACACACACAAAGCATATGTACACCCACCACGCAGATATACAGAGCTCAAGGGACCCGGTGAGAATTATTTATATAGTACTAGAGTACTTATCAATTATAAAAATATTGATAAAAATATAATGTGACTGCTAATCTATACAAATGCAGAAAAATATATAAGGAACAACTTTTTAGAAGATCAAAACATGAATTCTTTAATGAGATTTTTTTAAACGTTAAAATCATTTTGCTCTGCGTTTTCTGGTTACACTATCGCTGAGTGTGTAAGAGAGTTTAAGACACTAAAGGGTCCCCTTATTTCTATAGGCATTGCCCTTCCCTAGTCAACACTTCTCCCTATGCCATTAATCCACTCTATCCCCAATCGGCACCTCCTTTTCATATATGAGTCCGATAGTGGGCTAATTTCGGTCTTTGTTGACGGGGCAAATTTTTTAGACGAGTCTTTAATATCGAAATGGCAATGTTTTACAAATTTT